>JBBPBX010009979.1:0-31735 GCA_038048925.1 Garcialebias charrua
TTTAAGCATGTACAGTAGTGTACTGTAATGTTAAACATTGCTATTCACATTTACAGAATAAATAAAAATATAATTTCTTACTTTGAGATGGTCAAAGCCGACATCTTAGGTTGCCATGTGTTGTTGTTGTCGGGCCGAGCAGCGCGGCGGCCGGCGAGCGACCCACGGCAGCTGCTCGAGGCCTGTGTTAGCTTCTGCTAGCCAGGCCATGAGCTGGTGTTGGAGCGGCGGTGCGGCGATCAATCTGCAGCTGCTGCTCCAGCCTGAGACGTCCACAGAGCTCACAGAGACGTTTCCAGATAGTAATTAATCCATATGAAGACATCCTGGTCACCAGTCTGACCTAAGATGGCGTCCGGTGTTCTGCTATAATTAGTAACCCTGTAAACTGGAGACTTTCAAAGCAGCCGTGACTGACCTATGGCCTCCGGTGTTCTGCCTTAACTTGTGACCGTGAAAACTGGAGACCTTCTTCTTGTTATGACCGGAAGTCGCACAATTATTGCGCAATCATGACAAAAATGATCAGAAATGATCATTTTTATCATAATTATTATTTATAAAGCCTTTAAAACAACCACAGCTGCAACAAAGTGCTGTACACATGAAATTAAGAACATTTAAACACACACAAAAAAAAAAAATTTAATACAGTAATGTCATATTTTTATTAAATATGATACGTTCGTAGGTCCCGTTGTTCGTAGGTCGATGGAGTCGTAGGTAGGGGGTCACCTGTATATATATATGTATATATATATATGTATATATATATGTATATGTATATATATATGTATATATATATATGTATATGTATATATATATGTATATATATATATGTATATATATATATATATATATATATATATATATATATATATATATATATATGTATATATATATAATAATAATAATAATAATGAATTCAATTTATAACGCACTTTTCATTAATGAAAATCTCAAAGTGCTACAAGGTGCAACAGAATTAAATGTCAATAAAACAAATAATAAAACAATTAAAATCAATAACAGTATCAACTAAGATCAAAAGTAGAATCATGAGGAGGTAGAGTATGCTCGGTTGAAAAGAAAGGTCTTCAAGCCGCTCTTAAAGTCAACCACAGACTGTGGGGCTCTCAGACAGTCAGGAAGAGAGTTCCACAGGCGGGGGGCAGCCACACTGAAAGCCCGGTCTCCCATGGTCCTTAATTTGGTTCTCGGAATGTGAAGGAGATTACTGTTCTGTGACCGCAGCGACCGGGTGGATGAGTATGGAATAAGAATATCCTTCAGATAATCTGGTGAAGCTCCATGTAAGCATTGATGTGTAATGAGAGCAGTTTTGTACTGAATTCTGTAGGCGACAGGAAGCCAATGAAGGTTATGGAGAATGGGCGTAATATGTTCAAATTTACGAACTCTCAACAAGATCCTTGCTGCACTGTTTTGAATATATTGAAGTTTCTGAAGGTTTTTGCCAGGGATTCCAATAAACAGGGAGTTGCAGTAGTCGAGCCTGGAGGAGACAAAAGCATGGACGAGCTTCTCAGCATCGGAAAAAGTTAGGGATGGGCGAAGTCTAGAGATGTTTCGAAGATGGAAGAAGCAAGTTTTAAACAGAAGCTTAATGTGATTTTCAAATGTAAGATTGGAGTCCATTTTTATTCCAAGATTAGTAACAGAGGTGGAGAGGGGGATGTCTTGTCCAGAAAAGGAAAGTGTTGTTATAGTAGATGTCTGTACCTGGTGAGGGGTGCCAATCAGTATGGCCTCGGTCTTGGAGCAGTTTAATTGAAGAAAGTTCTGATTCATCCATGCCCTAATTGCCTCCAGGCAGGCAGAGAGGGCAGTGAGTGAAGATGGAGATGACAAGGTGGAAGATGAGGATGCTCCAGTCCTGATGTAAAGCTGTGTATCGTCGGCATAACAGTGAAAAGAAATGTTGAACTGATTAATAATTTGACCTAAAGGCAGCATGTAAAGGGAAAACAACAGGGGCCCCAGAACCGACCCCTGAGGGACACCACAGGAGACAGAGACTGTCTGGGACGTGGCGTTGCCAAGACTAACACATTCCAGCCTATTGGAGAGGAAAGATTTAAACCAGTCCAGGACGGTGTCACAGAGACCGACCTCCACATGAAGACGGTGGAGGAGGATACTATGGTCCACAGTGTCGAAGGCTGCAGTGAGGTCAAGGAGGACAAGGATGGAGGGAGAACCAGTGTCAGCAGCCAAGAGGACATCATTAGTAACCCTCAGCAGTGCAGTCTCAGTACTGTGAGCTGCCCTGAATCCAGACTGGAACTTCTCATACAGGGAGTGTTGTTGTAAGTGATCCTGCAGCTGAGCAGCAACAGCTTTTTCCAGCACTTTAGACAGAAAAGGGAGGTGTGAAATTGGGCGGTAATTAGAAAAAATGTCTGGATCCAAATTAGATTTTTTCAGAAGAGGCCTAATGATGGCAGTTTTTAGAGGCAGTGGAACATGACCAGATTGAAGAGACTGATTTATTATTTGAGTGATAAGTGGGCCTATTGCAGAGTGATTGGATTTTATGAGAGACGAGGGGAAAGGATCCAGGGCGCAGGATGAAGGCTTCATTTTCTTGATGATGGCCTCCACCTCACTCTGAACAACTTCGTCAAAGCTGTTAAGGGTCCCAGAATGCAGACGGGTAGATGGCACACTGAGAACAGGGAGGTTGTGGAGCTGAGATCTGATAGTGTCAATTTTGGTTTTAAAAGATGAAAGAAACAGCTCGCATTTTTGAGCAGAGTCCTCAAGAGTTTGTTTAATGGGATTAAGCAGACGAGTTATTGTGGAGAAGAGCTGTTTAGAGTTTCCAGGGCAGGTGTTGATGATGTTAGAATAATATTTGGAGCGTGCTTCTTTAAGAGAATAGGCGTACGCCTTCTGATGTTCTTTATATGCCTGCTTATGCACAGAGAGACCAGATGATTTTACACGTCTCTCAATAGCACGGCCAGTTGCCTTCATCTTGCGCAGCTCATCAGTGTACCAAGGGGCTGAACGCGAGAAAGACACCAGTCTTGTCTTCAAGGGGGCGTGTAGGTCCAGGAGCTCCCGAAGAGATTGGTTGTAGTAATCCACAGAGTCATCTGCAGAAGGATGATTGACAGCGGTCAGGGTGTGAAGATCAGCAGACAGAGCATCAAGGGAAATGTTTTTAAGGTCACGGAACTGGATGGGTCGTTTTGGGTTTGAAGCAGGCGAAGATGAAGGCACTTCCAGGGAGATGACCCTGTGGTCTGAGACACCCAGGTCATATACAGATAAGTTATTGATGAGTACAGTGTCAGTAATCACCAAATCCAGAGTATGCCCCCTGCTGTGCGTAGGGGCGTCAACATGTTGAGTGAGATTAAGAGAGTCCAAAAGAGACTTAAAATCTGTTGCCAGAGGTGAAGAGGAATTGTCCACGTGGATATTCAAGTCGCCAAGAAAAATAGTCTTCACAGGGGAGGTGCAGAAAAAAGTGAGGAGGTCATGTATCTCTGAGTTAAATGAAACATGCGGTTTGGGAGGTCTATAAATTAATATAACATTCATCAGGAGTGGTGCTTTGAAGCTGAAAGCCAGACATTCAAAAGAAGAAAAATCCTGAGAAACCAGATGCGACAGCCTTAAACTACTGCGGTAGATTACAGCCAGACCACCACCGCGGCCAGTGCTGCGGGCTCTCTGCAGATAGCTGTATCCAGATGGACAAGCTTCATTCAAAGAACTGTACACATCCGGTCTATGCCAAGTTTCTGTGAGGCACATGAGGTCCAAATTCTTCTCCAAAATGTGATCATGAATTAGACAAGATTTGTTTGAAAGTGATTGAACATTAAAAAGTTCTATTTTAATACTAGTTGGAGCAGATTGTTTTTGAAGAGGTTTAAGCAGACTGAAGTCCACTCCACGTTTTCCTTGCCACTTCGTGTGCTGTGGACTACAAAGGACCACAGACGCAGCGTTCTGATGACGTCGTCGAGGTGCGACACGTCTCTCAGACCAGACAGTAGCAATCGAGTCAGAGCCAGTTTGCCTAAAGTGAACTAATTTCTTTCGAGAGCTTCTATGGATGTAACGAGGTCTACGCAGAAGTCCCAGTTGTTTAATGGTCGAAATAGAAGGAGGAATGGAGCAGTTGTTAAATTCAAACAGCTGCGAAGCGGAGTAGGTCAACATTGTTGTCGATCCGGTGGAAGCTAGCACAGAGCTAGCCGCTAACAGCAGGCCCACGGTTCCAAGAAAGATATACAAGAAGCAGAAAGAGGTAATTTGAATGATCATTACCTCGAAGAGGAGCACAGGAGAAAATCCAAAACAGTCCAGAGGACCCAGGAGGGTGACAGAGGCAGCAGGTAAGCGAACAATAAATGCAGCTACGTGGTTTTTTAAGCTAAATTCGTTCTGGAGCTAGCGGGAGCTAACAGCCCCACTAATAAAATTCCGGTTAAACTAGTAAAGTTTTCTATCTAATGAATCCAGCAACAAGTCAAATCTTGGCCTGGCTGCAGTCTCCTATCCTGAGCAAGCACTAGGCATCAGTGGAAAGGAAAAACTCCCTTTTAGAAGGAAGAAACCTCTAGCAGACCCAGACTCAGGACAAGCGGCCATCTGCTTTGACCGGCAACTTATAACGTTTGCAGAACCACAACGCAGTCAGAAAAGACAGTTGCTCTAAAACTTAATCACAGAAAGGTAAAAATGCCCGCGTGACGTCCGTTCACACAGGTGCTGTACACAGGCAAAACGCCTGCCGCACTCTGCGTTCAAGAAAGGTAGAAAGGTTCAAAGAAAGGTAGAAATGTCCGCGTCGGCTCGTACAGGTGCTGTACACAGGCCTAGGCCTGCCGCACTCTGCAATCGAGAAAGGTAGAAATGTCCAACAAGGCTCGGTGAAAAAAACAGCAGAAAGTAGTAAAAAAGGCTTCAAAGAGCAAAAAGTATGAGGAGCAGCGGCAGCCAAGGTGTGCCCGCGTCCGCTTCCTCACAGGTGCTCTGTCACAGGTGCTCTGTCACAGGTGCTCTGTCATGGGTCGGGTCGTATGTTTTAAACTACGACCCGACTTCAGAACAAGCAGAGGATGGATGGATGATGGATAGAATCAAAAAAGGCGTTCAATACAGAACAACTGGACTTTATTTGTAGCAAACAAGACGTTTTGCTTCTCATCCGAGGAGCTTTATCAATTAGTGAGGAGACAGTGAGAGGGCGAAGTTATAACAGGACAAGCCATTGACACGCACCAACATATGTAAATTGGAAACTAACACCCACACATACTTGGGATAACACGTACCTGTGACCCATTCAAAGTTCAGTGTGTGAAAACAGAGCTTACAGAACACACACACATCCTACTGTATGTAAATTGACAAGTCACACTTCACACATTGATAACAGGGACCTGTCAAAGTCTTTGTTAGTCTAATTCACAAACGAGGCTCCTCTGTTCTCATCAGGTGTGAGACGCCTGGGAACCAAACCCAGGGCCGCACCATAAGTTTTAGAAAGTTGAAATCTTAGACCTCCTCCTCTGTTTAACGATGGTTTCTCTCTTTTTACATAAATCGCCTCCTTCACACCTCTCTCAAACCACCTGTGCTCTCGGTCCAAAATATGTACATTCTGGTCCTCAAAAGAGTGTCCCTTGTCTGTGAGGTGGAGGTGAACAGCTGAGTTTTGTCCAGAGGAGGCTCTCCTGTGTTGGGACATTCTTCTGTGGATGGGCTGTTTAGTTTCTCCAATGTATAGGTCTGGACAGTCCTCACTGCACTGGACTGCATAAACTACTGTAAGCTCTGTTTTCACACACTGAACTTTGAATGGGTCACAGGTACGTGTTATCCCAAGTATGTGGGGGTGTTAGTTTCCAATTTACATATGTTGGTGCGTGTCTATGGCTTATCCTGTTATAACTTCGCCCTCTCACTGTCTCCTCACTAATTGATAAAGCTCCTCGGATGAGAAGCGAAACGTCTTGTTTGTTACAAATAAAGTCCAGTTGTTCTGTATTGAACGCCTTTTTTGATTTTATCATGTCCTGGACGACTGAGAATCTTCACCAGCATGATGGATAGAAGGATGGATGGATGATGGATAGATGATGGATGGATGAATGGATAATGGATAGAAGGATGTATGATGGATGATGGATGGATGGATGGATGGATGAATGGATGATGGATGGATGATGGATGGATGAAGTAAATATTAAAAGGCCACAAAGCTGTGTGCTCCAGTTGCACCAACCAAAGAGAAAAAGGAAAACGTCTCATTTCATGAGTCAGCAGATTTGATCTTCTTATGACAACATGAATGTGATCCGAACAGAATTCAAGCTAACAATGTAACAATCTAAAATTAGCCTATAAAGTCTGTCCACTCATCCATCCATCCATTATCTTTTTTTCATTCATTCAACCTTTATTTAGTCAGGTAAATCTTTTGAACCTCATGGGCTCATTTACGAAAGCGACCTGCTAAAACTAAAGAACAATGAACAGCAGTGATAGAATTTCATTAAACAATAAACAAACAAACAATAAACAATAGAAAACAAAAAGAGAGAAAAAAACAAAAGATTTTTTTTTCTTTTTTTTAACAAAGTATCAAAAAACTAGCAAAACATTATAAGGTAGACGTATAAAATCAAAGACAGGAACAAATCTGCATTGGTTTTTGCCAGGATTCCAACAGATTCTGAAAACCATTTAGAGAAGTCAAGGTCGAGAGCTTCAGATCTTTTTGTAAGATATTCCATGAAGCAGGAGCAGAGTAGGAGAAGGCCCTTTTTCCAAGTTCAGTCCTCACTGACGGAACACTGCAGGTAATCATGTCCTGAGAGCGCACGCTGTAGCTGCACTCACACAGAGACATGTAGGAGGAGATGTATGAGGGCAGCAGACCAAGAAGTGATTTAAAGATGAAAATGTACCAGTGGAAGAGTCTGTGTGAAGTTAATGATGTCCAGTTAACCAGTGAATACAGGGTGCAGTGGTGGGTACGATAATCACAACCAGTTATGAATCTTAGTGCACCATGATAGACAACATCCAACATCTGCAGGATGCACCATGATAGACAACATCCAACATCTGCAGGTGCTTGTAGGAGCATTCATGTAGAGAATGTCACCGTAATCAATGGAGGGAAGGAAAGTCACAGATACAAGGCGTTTCCTAACATTCAGTGTTAGACATGATCTGTTTCTGAAAAAGAAACCCAGTTTAACTTTCAGTTTCTTCACTAGGTTTTCCACGTGGAGTTTAAAAGAGAGATGTGAATCGATCAGGATACCCAGATATTTATAGGAATCAACAAACTCAATAGGGACACCATTTGAAGATAAAATCAGAGGATTCCGCTTCTTCCATTTTAGGACATGGGGGTCGCCGGTGCCCATGTCCAGCCATCACTGTGCGAGAGACAGGGAACATCTGGACAGGTCACCATCACAGGGACACCTGGACATGTCTCCAGTCCATCACAGGGACACGTGGACAGGTCACCATCACAGGGACACCTGGACATGTCTCCAGTCCATCACAGGGACACAGAGACAAACGATACAAACAACCATTCACTCTCTCACCCAGTGATAATTTAGAGTTACCAGTCAGACCAACATGCATGTTTCTGTCTGTGGGAGGAAAACATGCAAACTCCACCCAGAAAGGCCCCTGACCGGAATTTGATCTAGTGACCTTCTCACTGAGAGGTGGCAGCTGCACCACCTGACCACCCATAATAAATATATTTTCTAACACTCTTTGTTTAACACTCTTTCTAACACACAATGTAGTCCAGGGGCTCACAAACTTTTCCATGCCATGCCCCCCCCATAAATAAAAAACAAACAAAAAAAAAACAGCATTAGCTTCTGGCTGAGGCCCCCTCGCAAACCCACAAACAATGCTCCAAAATATGTAAAGAAACATGAACTTTTAGAATGTTTTAACTTTTATTCACTATATTCTAATAATTATTACATTAGTATTATAAAATGTTGTTAATCAACATGTTTTAAACTCTGAACTATATTCTAATAATAATTATTACATTATTATAAAATTTTGTTAACCAACATGTTTTAAACTCTGAACTATATTCTAATAATAATTATTACATTATTATTATAAAATGTTGTTAACCAACATGTTTTAAACTCTGAACTATATTCTAATAATTATTACAGCTGTTGAGCAGAAGAACAAAACAAAATAAACATAACCTCTCTCCAGCGTGTTTGTCTGGAAATGACAGGTACAGATTGTACTAGTGGGCAACTTATTTATATACAGGGAGTCCTCGACTTATGTATGAGTTCCGTTCCTACGCACCGTTCGTAACAAGAAATTAACATAAGTCGGAACCACACCCCAGCGACCACTGATACACGTACATGTACGGTACTGTAAGTTACCAAGCACTTCGCCTATCCTAACACAGTACCCTACATAATTGTCAAAAAACACAGACATTACATTTTTAACCTTAATAAAAACCTTAATGAAAATGTAATTTCTTACTTTGAGCTGGTCAAGCCTGTCTCTGTCTTTTAGCATGTTAGTTTGTTGCACGTCCGAGCTCTGCAGCTTTGTGCTGCTTCACGCGGTCCAAACTGTTTACAGGAAGGACTGTTAGCTTGTTAACTCCATACATTTGGAGCCAGAAAAAGAGTTACCTGTAATAACTTACTGAGAGCTGTTTCTCCGCGGTGTCGTCCATCCAAAACAAGCAGTTAGCGTTAGCCCCGCCATTAGCTGCGCCCGTTAGCGTTCCCGTTAGCCCATCCAAAAGGCTGTCGGCGTTGTTCGTTTTAGCATGTTAGCTCGGTGTCCATCCGACATCTTAGGCTGTCAAGCGGACATCGTGGTGAGCTCCCGGCCGCAGATGGCCTCGGTGTCCTCGGTGGAGGTCCGCGTTAGCATCTTAGCTCCGACATTAGCTGCGCGTTAGTGTTAGCCCATCCCATGAACTGGTGGTGTCGGCCGGCGTGGTGGGATGTAGCGGAGCGATCGGCGGCTGCTGCTCCGGGCCTGAGATTTCCACAGAGTTCAAGGGGGCTCCTTTTAGCTTCCTTCAGCTCATTCTGCTCTTTACACCATTTTAAGCTCAATTTCTGCTCCTTTCAGCTGTTTCTTTTTCATTTCTTTAGCTTCAGTTTTACTAAACACTGCTTTTCTTGGTAATTTTAGCTTTTTTTTTTGCTTCTTGCAGCTTCTTTTCAGTTTTAATGTGTTTCATGTAAGCTTTAGCTTCTTGAGGAGTTTTCAGCTAAATCACTCGGCGATCACCAAAGTTCTTGCTCAGTGATCCAGTCAGGTCATCTGGATGGTTTCTGTTCTGGGCTGAAACGTTCATGCTCTTGGTGGAGAATCACTTTTGTTTGGTGGTTCCTCAGACTGAAGAAGTCCTCTGGATGATGGACGAAACATCTCAGCACAGAAAAGAAACCGTCCAGATGACTGCACATTGTTGGACACTCAGCTTCACACTGCCTTCCTGCACGGAATGCACTTTCAGGAAAAGACCTGGGACGTACCAGGTTCTGACTCGGCACCAGATCTGTACCTGGTCTTTACCTTGAGTCCCAGTAGAGTCCCAGGTCTGTGCTGGGCTGGACTTCAGAGCTGTGGTCTTTATGATCAGTGTTCTGTGTTCACCAGATGTTTGTTGTCCTTCAGTTTCTCCGTCAGAGGTCGAGCCAACCAACGAGGACGTCTCTCTCACGTGTTCTCTGAGGGGCTACAACTCGTCCTGTCCAGAGGACAGCCTCCGCTGGACGGACGAGACCGGAGCTGAGCTGCTCCGTGAGGACGCCGGCCACCAGATCCACACACCAACAAACTGTGGTTCTGTTCTGACCCGTCGGAGAGGTCAGAACAGAACCTTCAGCTGCCGGTTCATCGAAGGACAGAGCGTGAAGACAGAAGCTCACTACACGTCTGTCTCTGCAGGTACGACGGCTTTTCACGTTTAGACCAATCACAATGAGCCAGGCAGCGTCTCCATCCTGTTCAGCCCGAGCTGCTGAGGTCGGACCTCCACCTGCAGCTGTGATGCGTCGGTTCAAAACCTCTCTGGGACATTTAACTTAAATGTGGTGCGCCGCAGGTTTGACTCCCAGTTTGACTTTACATGTCCCCCTGCATGTGGAGGTACTCTGGGTGCATCGCACAGACAACAACATTCATGTTCGATTCATTTGGGAACTCCAAACAGTGAGTACGAATGAGTTGTGTCTCTGTGGTCCTGTGGTGGACTGACATGTCCAGGGTGAAAAAGACACAAGTAGGGCACAATAAACAAAAAAATGACAGGTAGGAACCTCGGCAACATAAACTACACACCTGCCGTTACAGGTATGATGTCCTTAAGTTAGCGAGTAAATAAAAACAGCTTTCTGTAGAGTAAACTGATATCGCCCACCTCCTTACACGCCCAAAACCAGATCTTGTGCTGTCCTGTGAAAGTGAATGTTCAGAATCAGTCTTTATTGCCATTGCACCAACGCACAATGAAATTACATTTCAGTCTGCCCAAAGAAACACAAACAACCAAACAACGTAGACATGGGGAGACGGGTGCCTGAGGCTGCAGCCTCATGAGAGGCGCTGCCTTTTTTTGTTGGATAAAGAAAAGGGAGCATGAGGGAAGAGGAGGTAGAAAAAATCACATCTCACACTGTCCTGATGGGGACGCAGTGTGAGGTTGCAAAAAAAACCTCAGCACAAAAAAGCAACATACAGATGACATAATAAGATGCATGTGGAGTGGGTGAAGTGTGTGTGGGGAAGGGGGGCCTCCCAGCACAGGCTGCCCAAGAGAGCGTCGCAGCCACCTGGCGCCTCGGGGGGAGGCCAGCGAAGGCGGTGGGTTGAGGGGAGTGTGAGCTGTGCGAGTTAGTCTCTGCTTGTGTGCATTTGTAAGTAAGTCTGTGAACACTGCTCCAGACAGGTCCATAGATGTTCTTGGGGAAGGGAATGGTTAGTGAGAGCAGAGCGTCTTGTTCACATAACATCCAGGAGAATTTGAGATAGTCGACCTTCCAAGGCCGACACGGGGAGCCAGATTCAGATAACACTTGTTTGGGCCAGGACGACTTCATTGATTTCCGTCTGCCTTACGGTTCCACTGGTACATCTCAATGGCAACTCCAAATTTGTGGTCAGTACCACCAAGCCAAGCTTATAACTTCTCCAAGGTCGATTCTTTCCCCACCAGTGAGATTCAGGAGCCACAAGTAGCCTGCAATTCTCAGCAAGAATCACATCCAGCTTACGGCTCAGCTCACACAGCATCTGAGTCTGAGTGTTCACAGCACGACACATCCCCTCACACAGGCCAGGAAGCTTCACAAGGGCCAGAACAGCTGCCGACATTTTTCAAATTTGTCGATATGCCAGATAACCACCTACTCCAAAAAGCAGAAATCCTGTTCTCATAAATCAAATTACGTACACATCTTCAACATCCTCAACCGACAATATGGACAGACACATGATCTTCCACTGCCCCCAGGAATCCATTGTGGATCCGGCTGCGAGTGTCCCTTGGGGCAGGAGGGCACTCCTTCGCCCTGTCTTCTTGTCTAGAAAATTTGAATGTTGAGAGACCAGCTGACCAGATCCATAATTTACAATTCGGAAAATATGCAATGAGAGGCTCCGAAAGGTTCACAAGACAAAGAGCAGAAGCAGGGGAAGGAGCGGGAGGGAAAAGTGTCCGCCTTCACCGAGAGCAAGAAAGAAAAAAACATTGACATGTTGGTAAAGGTAGAGGCTATAAGATCATCTACAAGCAGCACAATGTTCCTCTGACTACAGCTGCTCAGACTGTTCAGAAGTTTGAGGTCAGCAGAATTGGAGACAACGTCCATGGACATGTCTACAAGAGGACAACTGATGACTGCTCTTATAATGATCTGGCTGAGGGGTTCAGACCTGAGCAGAAGAGGACAGAGTATCACTTGTATAAATGGTTTATAGGTAAATGCTGAATTTTATGCTGATTTGTACAATCGGCTTTGAACTAACCTCTAGAAACTTCCGTTAAGTCACGATGAAGACACTTGGTGTCTTGTTGACATCCAAACAGGAACTCTGCTTGTTGGTGAAGGTTTGAGTTCAACAGATAAACAATGTTTTTAACTCTGAAGTGTCAAACCTTTTTAAAATTCACTAAACAGTTCAGGAAACAGCATGAAGACAAAAACAACTCTCAGCTGCTTTTACCTGGAGGACAGAAGATACCGATGACTTGGACCTACAGTCCATCATGCTGTCACAGACAGATCATGTGTTCTTCATGCAAACCGTCAAAAGATCACAAAATAAACCAGAAGAACCATGTTGTCCACAGAGTCCAGAGCCCCGTCTCCTCTGAAGTCCATGATGTGGAGCGTGCGTGCTGCAGCACTGATCCTCATGATCGCAGTCACTGTTGGTCTCATCAGAACCAGAGGTGAGACGTTCAGAACAGAAGCAGACAACAGACATGAGAACATTTCAGCTCAGATGATTGTCTCTCTGGTTTCAGGATGCAGGAAGCCGCTGAAAGACACCAAGGTGAAATCAAACAACAACAAACAAACATCAACAACGTACAACAACAACAAACACAGTTAAACAACAACAAACAACAACATCAAACAAACAACAGCATCAAACAAACAACAACAAAACAGTCAACAAAACAAACAACAACACACAACAACAAACACAAACAAACAACAACAACATGCAAACAACAACAAAACAGTCAACAAAACAAACAACAACAAAACAGTCTACAAAACAAACAACAACGTACAACAAAAAACACAAACAAACAACAACAACATGCAAACAACAACAAAACTGTCAACAAAACAAACAACAACGTACAACAACAAATACAAACAAACAACAACAAAACATTCAACAAAACAAACAACAACGTACAAACAACAACAAAACAGTCAACAACAATAACAACAACGTACAACAACAAACACAAACAAACAACAACAAAACAGTCAACAAAACAAACAACAATGTACAAACAACAACAAAACAGTCAACAAAACAAACAACAACGTACAACAACAAACACAAACAAACGACAACAAAACAGTCAACAAAACAAACAACAATGTACAACAACAAGCACAAACAAACAACAACAAAACAGTCAACAAAACAAACAACAATGTACAAACAACAACAAAACAGTCAACAAAACAAACAACAACGTACAACAACAAACACAAACAAACAACAACAAAACAGTCAACAAAACAAACAACAACTGTACAACAACAAGCACAAACAAACAACAACAAAACAGTCAACAAAACAAACAACAATGTACAAACAACAACAAAACAGTCAACAAAACAAACAACAATGTACAACAACAAACACAAACAACAACAAAACAGACAACAAAACAAACAACAACGTACAACAACAAACACAAACAAACAACACCAAAACACTCAACAAAACAAACAACAATGTACAACAACAAACACAAACAAACAACAACAACAACAAGCAAACAACAACAACAAACACAGGTTCAAAAGTGAACTGGAGTGGTTTGAAATGTAAAATAGGACAAAGTGTGTCAAAGTGTGTGTGAGGAGGGTGGAGAGGCTGGAAGGTGGTGGTCCACTCCACTGTGGCACCATGAAAGCTGCTTGGAGACACATCAGGTCCAGGATTGTCCAAATGTCCCAGAACATGTTGAAGGTGGAGGAAGCAAAGACAGAATGAAGTGAAGAGGAGGCAGAAGGTCCCACAAACAGAAGAATCAGCTGAGAGCAAAGTATAGCTCCTGTGTGATCTGATGTTTGTTGTGTTGATCTCACAGGTTCATTTTGTTGCTGAGGACCACACAGTGAACTGTGAAGATGATGGAGAGCGTCCTGCTGCTCCCACACGCCGCTGACCTTCATCACCTTCAACCATATAAATCTAAAATATCTTGAGCTGTTTTTAATTTTCTGTTTCATTGACTTTAATTCTAAAACATCTGAAACATTATTCCAGTCTAAAACTCATGTTTGTCTTTTGTTGGTTAACTTGGAGAAAATCCTTCTTGTTTGTAACAGAAAGATAAAGTCATCATTTATATTCTAAAAACAATAAAGACACTGAAAATGTTCCTGCTGCAGATGTTTTGTAATGATGTAGTCAGTCAGTTAGGTTTCTGTTGAAACTTCCTGTTGTCAGAGAACTTGTTTTATTCTGTAAATCAGAGCAGCTCAGTGTGTTTGTGACAGGATGAAAAGTTTCAGGTCAGATTTGAAACAGCTCCACCTGCTGGACACTTTAGGATTTAACAGCTATCATCATCCACGCACGTGATTTCTGCCACTAATGGTGACAGAAACCAGTGTCTGAATCCTCCACATTAAAAAACATTTATCTGAACCACAGGGGCCCCGTCATGAACAATTACAACCATGACCCCTGTTCCATGACATGAACCTCCCAGGCAAGGCCGGATTTTTCATTCATTCATTTTTTTTTCATTCAACCTTTATTTAGTCAGGTAAATCTTATTGAGCCTCATGGGCTCATTTACGAAAGCGACCTGCTAAAACTAAAGAACGATGAACAGCAATGGTAGAATTTCCTTAAACAATAAACAATAGAAAAACAAAAGAGAAAAAAAAAGAGAGAAATACTTTTTTTTTTTAACAAAGTATCAAAAAACTAGCAAAACATTATAAGGTAGACGTATAAAATCAAAGACAGGAACAAATCTGCATTGGTTTTTGCCAGGATTCCAACAGATTCTGAAAACCATTTAGAGAAGTCAAGGTCGAGAGCTTCAGATCTTTTTGTAAGATATTCCATGAAGCAGGAGCGGAGTAGGAGAAGGCCCTTTTTCCAAGTTCAGTCCTCACTGACGGAACACTGCAGGTAATCATGTCCTGAGAGCGCACACTGTAGCTGCACTCACGCAAAGACATGTAGGAGGAGATGTATGAGGGCAGCAGACCAAGAAGTGATTTAAAGATGAAAATGTACCAGTGGAAGAGTCTGCGTGAGGTTAATGATGTCCAGTTAACCAGTGAATACAGGGTGCAGTGGTGGGTACGATAATCACAACCAGTTATGAATCTTAGTGCACCATGATAGACAACATCCAACATCCGCAGGGTGCTTGTAGGAGCATTCATGTAGAGAATGTCACCGTAATCAATGGAGGGAAGGAAAGTCACAGATACAAGGCGTTTCCTAGCATTCAGTGTTAAGGGCGAGATACACTCGAGCGTCCTCACGATACGCCAATACGCAGCGTACGTACGCCCCGTACGCAGCGTAGCCCCGCGTAGCCCCTCAGGGCAAGTACGCGCAAAGGTATTTTTTTACTACGCATACGCGATCCGCGTGCGCGATACGCGGTGTCTGACCATAAACTTCCCGGCGCCGGACTGTTTTGTATGTTACACAAATGAAATAAATTCCCCTTCTTTATCGCTGATCGGGCCTTTTCTTTTGTTTTTTTGCCTAAAGTCAAGTAACCGCTTCTTCCTCCGTTCACTCGATGATTGAAATGAATGAATTCAGGTCCTACCTTGGTGCGCGATGTTTTAATATCCCCTGGTGGGCTGTGTGCTGCAGGAAAAGCGCTCCCTGTTATTATTTTTATTTCTGAGAGAACTTTTTATAACATATATAGTAGAAACAGCGCATCAGAACACCGCAGAAGTCTGAGCGAGCTGCTCATGTTAAAGGTTTCACTTTCAACTAGGTTTCACATTCAGCTGACTGAGCGCTGTCAATCAATTCAGTAGGCGTGTCAGCAAGTGACCAATCAGCGTGCTCAGTTGTCCCCTTCGTGTGCAGCAGCTCATATTACAACAAGGAGAACGTCTGAGCTGAAGTCAGCTGAAGTGAAGCAGCCGCTCCGTATACGCGCGTATACGCGCGTATACGCGCGTATACGGAGTCTGCTTCACTGTATCTCGGCCTTTAGGCATGATCTGTTTCTGAAAAAGAAACCCAGTTTAACTTTCAGTTTCTTCACTAGGTTTTCCACGTGGAGTTTAAAAGAGAGATGTGAATCGACCAGTATACCCAGATATTTATAGGAATCAACAAACTCAATAGGGACACCATTTGAGGATAAAATCAGAGGAGGATCTGCTGGAACCGCCTTCCTATTTGAAAAAAACATCCCTTTTGTTTTATCAGCATTTAGGACAAGTTTGAGACGGAACAAATCTGACTGGATGATGTCAAAAGCAGATTGCAGTAACTGGAAAGCCTTAGCAACTGTTTTAGCTCGGCAGTAAACAACTGTATCATCAGCATAGAAATGTAAGGATGCATCAGGGATGCAGTGACCTACATTAGCTATGTAGATTGTAAAGAGAGTGGGTCCTAAAACTGAGCCTTGTGGTACACCATTTTTAACTGTTAAATAGCTGGAAGAAGTACCGTTATGTTGAACACATTGCCTCCGATTGGAAAGATAGTTAGAAAACCAACCGATGGTGTGATCAGAGAAACCGATTTCTGAGAGCTTATGACACAGGATGTTATGATCCACAGTGTCAAAAGCTTTAGACAGGTCTAAGAAAAGTGCAGCACAATAGTCCTTAGCATCCAATGCTTCAACAACATCATTCAGAACCTTCAGAGAAGCAGTTGTTGTGCTGTGTTTTTTCCTGAAACCAGATTGATGAAGAGGTAAGATGTTAAATGAGTCCAGATAATTTTTGATCTGAGAGTTTATCAGTTTTTCTAGAACCTTGGCTAAGATGCAGAGTTTAGAGATCGGTCGATAATTGTTCAGTGAGGTGGGGTCACCTCCCTTCAGCAAAGGAAGAACAAAGGCTGTTTTCCAAGCATCCGGAATGGTGTTTTGGCTTATGGACAGATTAAAGATGTGGGTCACAGGGACTGTGATGATATGAGCAGCCAGCCTTAAGAAATAAGGTGGAAGTTCATCTGGACCTGCAGATTTTTTAGGATCAAGATCATTTAACAGTTTATTTACCTCACTGACTGAGAACGGAGAAAAAGAGAAGGTGTGATTAACTGAGGATTGACTTGTAGGAGGGATTTGATTTGTAGAAGTTTGATTATTAGATAAAGTGGCTGATTTTCCATTTGTAACTGTGTCAAATAATGAACTAGAAGCAACAAAATGTTTATTGAAACAGTTCAGGATCTCGTGCTTATTTGACACAGGAACAGAGTCAACAAGAAATTGTGATGGGAGGTCAGATGATTGGGGGGTGCCTGAGAGAGATTTGATGGTTTTCCAGAATTTTTTAGGATCGTTTAGATTTTTGGAGGTCTGAGATAAGAAGTAGTTACGTTTTGCGGCTTTGATGGCAGTTGTGCATTTATTCCTTAGCTGCCGAAATTTCAACCAATCAGTGTCTGAGTGTGATTTTCTTGCTGCGGCCCAAAGATGATCTCTCCAGTGCAGGAGATCAGCTAGTTCAGGAGTAAACCAGGGGCTGTCACGGCTCTTTATCCTGAACTGCCGGAAAGGTGCGTGTTTGTTTACAAAGTAAATGAAACTATCATGAAAATAGTTCCAAGCGGTGTTCACGTCATTGATTTGTAGGATACGTTGCCAATCAAAGTGGGATAGATCCCAAAGGAATGACTGTTCACTGAAACGTTTCAAATCCCTTTTTTGAATTATTCTGGGCTTAGCAGGTGGAAGTTTAGTAGATCTAAGAGCTGCTATTACGGAATGATCACTCAAAACGTTAGCAAATACACCTATACCAGGAAATTTGTGAGGTGCATTTGTGAAAAACAGATCTAAGGTGGAAGATTTTTCGGGACATTTTATGTTTGGTCTGGTGGGAGAATCGATAAGTTGTGTTAGATTGAGAGATAGGCAACATTCCTTGAATTTATCACAGAGGGGGGTCGACTTATTCCAATCAATGTTGAAATCTCCTGCCATAACAATCTCATTGTGTTTTAAATTTCCTATGAATTCAGTCAGGGAGGATAGAGCTTCAGGTGTTGCGGAGGGGGGACGATAACAACCTACAACAGTTAAGGGCTGACCTCCTTTCAAACTGATGTTCACAGCTAAAGCCTCAAACTGGTTTGCGATTGTTTTTTTAGACGCAATCCTGGCAGCCAAAGAGTCTCTGATGTAAATAGCGACTCCACCTCCCTTTTTATTACGATCACAACGATAGATCTTAAATTCATTGATTGCCAGGTCATTTTTCAAAACAGAATTGTTGAGCCAAGTTTCAGAGATAACGATCACATCTGCCCCAGAAGAAGTGATTAGGATTTTCAGTTCATCAAGTTTTTTTAGAAGGCTACGAGCGTTTACATGCAGAAAACGGAGACCTGAAATATTTTTAAACTCATTAGGTGTACAGTAGTTAGTGATTGGCCCTGGGTTGGGCTAAATCCCTGAGATCAATAACAACAATAATATCAGACATTTAGTCAGAGTCAGAGTCAGAGAGTCTTTATTGTCATTTGCACCGCATGTGGTACATGTGATGAAAATGAGATTATGTACACGGGGTCCCAGTTACATCCAGCAACAAATGCAAGAGAAAAACAGTAATAACACCTAGGATTAACTAAGAGAAGCATCAACTAGTAATACACTAAGCCCTAATGTAGTAGAAAAACATCATTATAAACAGCAGCACGAACATGAGTCTTTATGAGCAGATGGTCACAGATGAACACAGCAACAAGAAAACAGATCAGCATCAGCATGATGTGATATTTTGCAGTGTTTATTCTTATTATTTATTTATTCATGAGTCTAACAGCCTCAGGGTAGAAGCTGTTCCTCAGTCTAGTGGTTCTACATTTGATGCTCCTCAACCTCCGTCCTGAGGGGAGTGGGGCAAAGAGTGAGTGTGCTGGGTGAGTGAGGTCTTTCATGATGCAGGTGGCTCTTTTTCTGCATCTGGAGGTGTAAATGTCTGTGATGGTGGGGAGACTGTGGTGGGGAGATTTACTTCATTTCATTTCATTTATTTATTTATTTAAGTTAGGACAATGCATATTAATCAACATAACAGCAGTTAATGTAAATATGCCGGAGTTAGCACAATAGCTAATTTTCATCCGTTGTCCTAAGACAGGTAAGAATAAGAAACGTCCCATAAAACAAAAAAGCTGAGAAAAATACAAACATCCCCTATATAGCACATAACACAACATAAAATTACAATAAAAATATGATGCCATAAGAAAATAGACAAAGTAATCTAGACATGAGTGCACTTCTGATTAGTTTTCAGCCAAAGTTTCAGAGATTTTTTAAAGCTGGAGTAGGTGTCACAGTTCCTGATGGAAACTGGCAGTGTGTTCCATGACTGTGTGCCTCTGATGGACACCACCACTTGACTTCTTTGTCACTGATGTGTAATTACAGGAGTTAACAGTGTGACATTTTGCCCCCATAATTGAACCATGTGAAACATTAATGAAGACATGATCATTCAGAACCCAAAAACAATGAAAGTTGCAGTGATGGGCAGATCCAGATGTGTTGATAAGATTCAGTGATTCCAGGTAGTCTGAGAACTGAAAATCCATCCATCCATCTTCTTCCGCTCATCCGGGGTCGGGTCGCGGGGGTAGCAGCCTAAGTAGGGAGGCCCAGACTTCCCTCTCCCCAGCCACTTGGAGCAGCTCCTCTGGGGGAATCCCAAGGCGTTCCCAGGCCAGCCGAGAAACATAGTCCCTCCAGCGTGTCCTGGGTCTTCCTCTGGGTCTCCTCCCGGTGGGACATGCCCGGAACACCTCACCAGGGAGGCGTCCAGGAGGCATCCTAACCAGATGCCCGAGCCACCTCAACTGGCTCCTCTCGATGTGGAGAAGCAGCGGCTCTACTCCGAGTCCCTCCCGGATGACTGAGCTTCTCACCCTATCTCTAAGGGAGAGTCCAGCCACCCTGCGGAGAAAACTCATTTCAGCCGCTTGTATCCGAGATCTTGTTCTTTCGGTCACAACCCAAAGCTCATGACCATAGATGAGGGTGGGAACGTAGATCGATCGGTAAATTGAGAGCTTTGCCTTTTGACTCAGCTCTCTCTTCACCACGACAGACCGGTACAGCGCCCGCTTCACTGCGGACGCTGCACCTATCCGCCTATCGATCTCACGCTCCAGTTTTCCCTCATTCGTGAACAAGATCCCGAGATACTTAAACTCCTCCACTTGGGGCAGGACCTCCTCCCCGACCCGGAGAGGGCATGCTACCCTTTTCCGGCTCAAGACCATGGCCTCGGATTTGGAGGAACTGATCCTCATCCCGGCCGCATCACACTCGGTTGCAAACCGCTCCAGTGAAAGTTGTAAATCACGAACTGATGAATAAGGACAGTAATATGAATGGTGCAGAAAAGTCTCAGACCATAAGGCATCACAAATTAAATGGGCAAACAAATCCGTTGTGGAGGACCAACTGTAGCTTGTATTGTCCCAACTGTAGTTTGCATTGGGCTGAGGAGGGCACCAGCCCCCCTGTGAAGATGAATTAATGCGGCCATGGTCCGCTGGACCCAGAATCAACAGGTAGAAACAGATTATTTGCAACAAATAGATTGCGCTGCCAGAAAGACCTGAAATTGAAGACATGATCCCAGCCTGTTTCAGGTCAGCAGGGAGCAACAGCGTGACCAGGGAGGATGGTGACGTCACTGGTCTGGTCCAGCTGCTGCTCCGTGCTCCTGCGCTCGGTGACGTCACTGGTCTGGTCCAGCTGCTGCTCCGTGCTCCTACGCTCGGTGACGTCACTGGTCTGGTCCAGCTGCTGCTCGGTGATTCTGTGCTCCGCACCACGTGAGGCCACCTCCGTTTAAAAACAGCGAGGCTGAGATCTGGTTCAGTTCTGCTCACCCAGCTGCTCCAATCAGATCAGCTGCACTTCAAAGCAGCCGCGCGTCCCTCTAGCTGAGCACAATGTGCGCGATTCCCACCGCGTTCCCACGGAGTGAACAGTCCTCCTCTTTTGGGTAACGGCTCTTTAACGGAAATGAGGCTCTTTAAAGTTATCTGCAGCAGGTTAGATGTTTGTTGTTGAGCTCACAACAACAAATGAGGCTCAGAGTTATCTACAGCAGGTAAGATGTTCGTTATTATTGCTGCTCCCCTCTTCAGCCTTCCACCTCTTCAGCCTGAAAAAGCCACCTCCAGAAAAAAACACAGCAAGTCTTACCAGAGGGGCTGAAGCCTAACTGAACCTCTCAGCTCTCAGCAGTCTTTCAAACATCCGCACGTCCCTCAGATGAACGCGCGTGTGAGCGGAGTGCACACAGAGCAGAGAGAGCGCAGCTCCAGTCGACTGAAGCTTAGGATATAGTTGACGCGTCGCATAGGGCGCGAGGGTGCGCGCGCGAAAAGTGACGCAATCGCATAGTCCCCGCCCCCGCGCTTTGGCCAGCGCGTTGGTTTCGCGCGTGGTCGTGCACCTCCCAGATTTTGAAGCTCCGCAAGCCTAGCGCGCGCACCAAATTGATTGACAGGTCGGGTAGGGACCTCACCGACAGCCTTCACGCCAGAGCCTGCAGCTGTCTGCGCCGCTGTGGTCGTGGAAACGGCGTCGCGACGCATGGAGGAATGTTTTTTATGTGATACAAAGTATTAAATTCCCCGAGCGAGCAGAAAGCCATTTGTTTTGTTGTGTGATTTCAAACAGTTCTTCTTCTACGGTAGATTTCTTCTTCTACACCCTTTCTTGCAACATATGCACAGGTTTTAGAGAGTACTGCCACCTGCTGGTCAGTAAAAGAACAGCACTTTGCCATGCGCTGCCGTGCTACACTATAAACGCATGAAGCCGCACGGCACAGTGCGCGCGCAGCACGCGCGCTCCAGCTTGCGGACCAAAGCGCGACTATATCCGAGCCTTTACAGCTGCAAGCACACGCGCGCAGATGGGCTCAGGTTCCACGGAGGTGAAACAGACTTAATGTGGACTTAATACTGTATAGGTGATGTCCCCACAGCCAGTTCGGTTCGGTTTTGGTCAGTCAAAAACACCTCCCCCACGCTCACGAACCAGGTACGCTTATCTTCCCCCCACGCCACGAGGTCAACAAGGGACAGCAGAAAAAAAATCAGCAAAGTAAAAAACTTCCCTGCTAATCTTGCTGAAACCAGGAGAAACCACAGGAGAACCGCAGATCCAGATGTTTCACCAGATGGGACGTTCAAACGGGGTCCAGTGAGTCAGTGAGAGTGGCAGAAGAAACACCGGATCTTCGCGGGCGGCTCTCCGGCTTTAGGGCTCACCTGTCCGGACAAGAATGACCGATGGGGTGAAGCTTCCGAACCTGGTCCGACAGAATTTTTTTGAACGGTTCCGTCCGGCTCTCTGAGTTACTGAACACCGAATTCAGATGGAAGATGGACAAGCTTTGGTCCAATTCGAAAAAAAACGGGTCAGTTAAATGATAAAAGACTCAAAAAACAGGAACCAGACCTGTTGATAAGAGGCATTTGCCGGAGGTGCTGCCGCTCCTGACCTCGCCAGAACCATACGGTAAAAAAGATGAACTGATGCACGATAAAAAGTTTTTGTTTGGTCTCTTTTTTTAAATGTAGTTTCATTTACTACACAAACAAACAAAAGCAGTTGTTCATTCGTTGACTGAACAGCTTTTAATGAAAGACAGAAAAGACTTGTTGGATGACTGATTCAAGATGGCCGCCACAGCCTGTCAACACGAGCCCACACAGAAAAATGTCTGCAAGTCAGTTTAACAGCGAACACGTGCAGTGGTAGTAGCTGAGAGTCATTAAAAACAGACTGAGGAGCAGTGTTGCCAGATCTCACGACAGAAACAAGCAGCCAGCTCCATGAAAACAAGCCCAAAACAACCTACTCGTTTGAAAACAAGCCCAACTGGCAACCCACCCCATTGTGTAAAGGCTGTTTTTAAACAATATAAACATACATTTATACATTTACATACATATATTATAAGATAGATGTATAAAATCAAAAACAAAGGTATGTTCTTGTTTTTGATTTTATACATCTATCATCTTATAATGTTTTGTTAGTTTTTGATACTTTGTTTAAAAAAAAATCTGTGTTTCTCTCTTATGTTTTTCTATTGTTAATTGTTTAAGGAAATTCTACGATTGCTGTTCATCATTCTTTAGTTTGTAGCAGGTCGCTTTTGTAAATGAGTCCACGAGGCTCAATGAGATTTACCTGACTAAATAAAGGTTGAATGAATTTATTATGGCATTACATATAACCAGCAAAATTATGCTAAAACACTTTGAAGAACATATCCACTCTCAAAAAATTAAAATACATTTTGCATATTTNTACATTTTACTTTAATACTTTAAGTATTTTTGATTTGATTTTGATTTGATGTTTATTTATTAATTTTAAAAGAACAATACAAAACAGTTTCATCAGATACAAGAATCCAAGTAGGATAAAATTAAAGGAGCAGAAAGAAGATGAAATCTTATTATTTTCATTCATTCAACCTTTATTTATACAGGCTAGCCTCGTTGAGTCACGGGGACTCATTTACAAGAGGGACCTGTCTCACTCACACCAAACAACCATCCACTCTCACACTCACACCTAGGGTCAATTTAGAGTCACCAATCAGCCTAACAAGCATGTTTTTTGGTCTGTGGGAGGAAACCGGAGTACCCGGAGGAAACCCACGCATGCACGGGGAGAACATGCAAACTCCATTATATCTGCCCCTTATTTATTTCACAGTTTGTTCAACCAATGATAACCTTCAAACTACATCACAAAATGAATAAATCTACTTAATTTTCTAACTGTAATACACAAACACACTAAGCTACATCATATATAGTTTTTGAGCAAGTCCTTTTTGACCTTTTTCTTAAATGTATACATTGATTTTGCATTTTTAACATCACTCTCCAGAACATTCCACAATCGAACTCCCTGAATTGAGGTAGACCGTCCCTTTAAGCTGGTTCTGAATTGTGGTTTGATGAATATCTCTGTCCCTTTGAGATTGTAATAACTTTGTCTTTTTATAAAATTTCTTTGGATATTTAAAGGTAATGTGTTATTATGAGCCCTATACATAACTGATAAAATACTATATTCTACCAATTCCTGGAATTTCAATAAATTTAGCTGAAGAAACAAGGTGTTTGATGGGTGACTGAAATGTTTTCTGGTGATTACTCTTACAGCTCTCTTTTGTAAAATAAAAACAGGCTTTGTAATTGTTTTGCACGCTTTTCCCCAAACCTCAATACAATAGATTAAATGTGGAACAATGATTGTGTTATACAACATATACAGAGCTTTATCAATTAAAAAATCCCTGACTTTATACAGTACTGCAATTGATCTAGCTATTTTTGTTTTAATGGAATTTACATGATGTTTCCATGTCAGTTTGTCATCAATGATAACACCCAGAAACTTCACTCACTTTACAGATCACAACATCTTCAATTTCAAATGGATCGTCAACAATTCTCTTTTTGTTACTGAATATCATGTAATTAGTTTTATCTAAATTCAAAGATAATTTGTTTAATTTAAACCAAGTTTGTATTTTTATAAATTCTGTTTTCATCATATCCAAAATCTGTTTTATGTCTTTACCCGAACAGAAAAATGTGGTGTCATCGGCAAAAAGAACACATTTAAGAAGTCCTGACACATTTACCAAGTCATTCACATATAAAATAAATAACTTTGGTCCAAGCACAGAGCCCTGAGGAACTCCACAAGTGATATCACGGAGGTCAGATCTAACATCATTTATTTGCACAAACTGTTTCCTATCTTTCAAAAGAAACAATACAAGGCAATCTCATAATGATAGTGTACAAAATGTAAAAAAATGAAAGGTGGCAGAAAGAAGAATAAATCTTATTATATCTGCCCCTTATCTCCAACAATCAGATTAAACAACAGTAGTCAAACCATGTAAACAATAATAATCTTCAACCAACTTTTTCCAACAATCAGGTTAAACAATAATATTCTTCAACCAACAGTACAAAATGACTAACTCTTTCTAATTTTCTAACTAATACAATACACATTACGTTATTTCACATATATTTTTTTAACACATTTGTTTTGATCATTTTTTTAAATGTAAACATTGACTTGGCATTTTTAACTACATTCTCCAAGCCATTCCATAATCTAATTCCCTGGATTGAGGTAGAACGTCCCTTCAAACTAGTTCTGAATTGTGGTTTTACAAACAACTCTGTCCCCTTAAGATTATAACAACTTTGTCTTTTAACAAAGTGCATTTGGATATTTAAAGGTAATGCATTATTTTGAGCCCTATACATAACTGATAAAATATTATAGTCTACCAAATCATGGAACTTCAATAACTTCAGTTGATAAAATAATGTACTTGATGGATGACGGTAATGTTTTCTAGTGATAATTCTTACAGCTCTTTTCTGTAATACAAAAATAGGCTTTGTGATTGTTTTACACGCTTTCCCCCAAACATCAATACAATAGATTAAGTGTGGAACAATGATTGTGTTATACAACAAATACAGAGCTTTATCATTCAATAGGTCTCTGACTTTGTACAGTACTGCAATCGATTTAGCTATTTTTATTCTTACAGAATTTATGTGTTGTTTCCATGTCAGTTTGTCATCAATGATAACACCCAAAAACTTCACCTCACTCACTCTACAAATCTCAACATCCTCAATTTTGAGTGGAACATCAACAGTTTTCTTTTTATTACCGAATATCATGTAATTAGTTTTTTCTAGATTTAATGATAATTTATTTATTTTAAACCAAGTTTGTATCTTGACAAATTCTGTCTTTATCAATTCTAACATTTGTTCTATATCTTCACCTGAACAGAAAAAAGTGGTATCATCAGCGAAAAGTACACATTTAAGGAGTCCTGACACATTTACCAAGTCATTCACATATAAAATAAAAAGCTTTGGTCCAAGTACAGAGCCTTGGGGAACTCCACATGTGATATTACAGAGGTCAGATCTTACATCATTTATTTGTACAAATTGTTTCCTATTTTTTAAGTAGCTAGATACCCACTGTAATGCTGGTCCTCTAATACCATATTTGTTCAGTTTTTCAAGGAGAATGGTGTGATCAATAGTATCGAATGCTTTTTTTAAATCAACAAAGATACTGATACAATGTTGTTTTTGATCGACAGCAGTAGTTATTTGTTCCATTAATTCCATGAGAGCCATTGATGTAGAGTTTTTTGATCTAAACCCATACTGACTGTTGCTTAGAATATTTTGTTTATCTATAAATTGGTCTAGTCTGTTTACAAATAGTTTTTCAAGAATTTTTGAAAACTGTGGTAACAAGGATATAGGTCTATAATTGTTGAATACACATTTATCACCATTTTTAAAAAGAGGAACGACCTTAGCTACTTTCATATTATCTGGAAAAATTCCTGTTGAAAATGATAAGTTACATATGTATGTGAACGGCTCAATAACATGGCTCATTATGTCCTTTACAAACATCATATCCATGTCCACCCAGTCTTTCGATCTCTTGTCTGTAAGATGTTTTACTACATTCATTATTTCCTCTTTGTTAGTTCCATTTAGGAAAATACTATTTGCACAACCTGTAATTGAGTGGATCATATTTTTATCTACTTTTGGTATCTTAGCTGCAAGGCTTGATCCAACATTTACAAAATATTGATTAAATCCATTAACAATTTCATTTTCATCATGAACTTCATCGTTGTCTTTTACAAAATATTTTGAAATACCAGTTTTTGCTTTATGATTCTTCAGTACACCATTCATTACTCGCCATGTTGCTTTCATATCACCATTAGTTTTATCTAATAATTTACTATAATATTCTTTCTTATGTTTCCTTATAATCCCTACTAATTTATTTTTATACTTTTTATATTTTTCTTCTGCGCTCTGACTTCGTAATTTCAAGAAACATGAATACAAATAATTCTTTTTTTACATGCATTTCTTAACCCTTTTGTCATCCATGGTTGATCATTCGTATTTCTCTTTGTGTAATTTGTTTGCACACAATTCTTTACATACAGGGTTTCCAAGATATTCATACTTATTTACTTTTACTTAAGTACAAACATTAATATGGTACTTCTACTTTTACTAGAGTATATTTTGTACTTTTACTTAAGTACAGTGTTTGAGTACTTTCTGCACCACTGCTGAGGAGCAGTCTCTGACAGAAACCAGTTTATCTTCTGTAAAATGCCCTCAGGCACTTCCTGGTTAGTCGTGACGTCAGAGCAGTGGGCGTGGTCAGTTGGTGAGTTTGGTTCCTGGACTTTGTGGTGGAGTGAGTCGTCTGTCTTCTTCTTCGTCTCTCTGTCCGCCCGGCTCGGTTCTTCCTCAGGTGAGAACAGCTGGACCGGGTCATGGACTCCGGGTTTCCTCCGAACCGGACTCTGACGGGTTCAGGACACTGCGCTTCCGGTCTCGCGCTGTGAGGACAGTCCTGCTGCGGGTCTCTGGTTCCGGATCAGGTTCTCTCCAGGTGTGGCGGCTCCACCTGCGGGCTGCCTCGGAGTTTGTTTGTTTGTTTGTTTGTTTGTTTGTTTGTTTGTTTGTTTGTTTGTTGTGGACTCGTCATCATGCCGGAGTCCATCAGCGTCACGGAGTTCGTGGAGGAGACCAGTGAGGACTACAAAGCCCCCACCACGTCCAGCTTCACCACCCGGATGTCCCACTGCAGGAGCACCGCGGCCGACCTGGAGGAGGTGAGCAGCACACCTGTTGACTTTTATTTGACTTCATGGCTTTTAAAAGACATAAAGTAAAAGAAAAAGTCAACTTTATTGTCAAAACCACTACCGGACATACACAGGATTGAAATTGCATTTCTCTCAGACCCACGGTGCAACAATAACCATTTAAACACTAAAACATTTAATAAACATAAGCATAAAATGAAATAATAAAAGTGTAATACTATCCTGAGTTTAGCATAGTATAAAAGTATAAAAAGTATATCTCTAAAATAAAATGAAGGTTCTGACATTAACATTTGTAATAAAGCAGCATATGAAGTTTATGTACACAGTACTGTATATGTATAAGGTATTTGATACATGTATTGGTACAGAGGTAAAGTGACATATGCAATAAGGCTAGTATATATGACCCAAAGTCAGACCAGCTTGGTTTTCTTCACCTGCCTCACTTCCTGCTCAGAGGACCTGAGGTCTCAGGTGAGGAGGTGGCTTCTCCTGCAGGAGGACCAGGTTTAGACAGGTGTTACACCAAATTCTGTGACCACAGGGGGCGACAGCGTACAGTTCTCTGTGAGACTGGCTATTTGAGGGTCCCATGTTATGTTAAATGCCCCAGATTGTAGTGAGGAGGTGGCAGAACTCCAAAACATACTTGTAATGAACTGTGATAATATTTATGTGAAATCACAGTAAGGTTAGGGTATTAAAGGAAGGCTTTAGAATATTAGAAGCCGTTTTGAACTCCATCTCCCTCCCAACAAAGCCCCTTGGAAACATTTATTAATCATTTACCGATTTATTAAACGGCTATTTTGGGTTTAAATGTTTAAACAACAGCAATTGAATGCGATGGTCCCAGAGGAATGTACGCAGTCGCCCCCTGCGGTCACAGAATTTGATAAGTCACAGAATTTGGTGTAACACCGGATCTGAGGACTTGTTTTCAGAAAGGGGAAGAGAGACCAACACTTCCTCGTGCTCGGAGCTGCTTGTGAAACTCTTTTGGTTCAGCAGCTTCAGAGAGGAGAGACAGGAAGCAGAGGTCAAAGGTCGAGGAGGACAGGGTCTGAGGGGTCTGGGCCCTGAGACCCCCCACCCCAGCGCCTCTTACACTGAAGCTCTTTGAGGTTCAGCCATTTCAAATTTTAACGTAACCCCGAGTTTAGATCGTTTTGTTGTTTGTTTGTTTGTTTATTTATTTACATTTTATTTATCCAGGTAGTCTCGTTGAATCACGAGAACTCATTTTCAAGAGAGACAGGTTTGGGAGCAGATGGTGGGGTTAAGGCCTTGCTCAAGGGCCCAGAGTGGTGCACATGAGAGTGGAGGCAGGTGTGGTTTTCAAACCTTCACTCACATTTTCATGGTGTCGGTCCGGGGAGTCGAACCGACGACCTTCTGATCACACAGGCCCACTGTCACTAACAGTCGGGCTGCAGGTCCTGCAGTGTTGGACCTACGGTTGTTTTGATGCCAACACTTGTTGATCAGAGGCCGGTGTTTGTTGTTGTTTTTATTTCTTTTGTACTACGTGTTTGTTTTTTTATTTATTTGTTTTGTACTACGTGTTTGTTGTTTTTATTTGTTTTGTACTATGTGTTTGTTGTTGTTGTTTTTATTTGTTTTGTACTATGTGTTTGTTGTTGTTGTTGTTTTTATTTGTTTTGTACTACGTGTTTGTTGTTGTTTTTATTTGTTTTGTACTACGTGTTTGTTGTTGTTTTTATTTGTTTTGTACTACGTGTTTGTTGTTGTTTTTATTTGTTTTGTACTACGTGTTTGTTGTTGTTTTTATTTGTTTTGTACTACGTGTTTGTTGTTGTTGTTTTTATTTGTTTTGTACTACGTGTTTGTTGTTGTTGTTTTTATTTGTTTTGTACTACGTGTTTGTTGTTGTTTTTATTTGTTTTGTACTAAGTGTTTATCGTTGTTTTTTATTTGTTTTGTACAAAGAGTTTGTTGTTGTTTTTATTTGTTTGTACTACGTGTTTGTTGTTGTTTTTATTTGTTTTGTACTACGTGTTTGTTGTTGTTTTTATTTGCTATGTACTAAGTGTTTGTTGTTGTTTTTATTTGTTTTGTACTATGTGTTTGTTGTTGTTTTTATTTGTTTTGTACTACAGTACATGCTTGTTGTTGTTTTTATTTGTTTTGTACTATGTGTTTGTTGTTGTTTTTATTTGTTATGTACTATGTGTTTGTTGTTGTTTTTATTGGTTTTGTACTATGTGTTTGTTGTTGTTTTTTATTTGTTTTGTACTACGCCTTTGTTGTTGTTTTTATTTGTTTTGTACTACATGTTTGTTGTTGTTTTTATTTGTTTTGTACTACATGCTTGTTTTGTTTGTTTTCTACTACATGTTTGTTGTTGTTATTTGTTTTGTACTACATGCTTGTTTTGTTTGTTTTGTACTACGTGTTTGTTGTTGTCTTTATTTGTTTTCTACTACATGCTTGTTTTGTTTGTTTTGTACTACATGTTTGTTGTTGTTATTTGTTTTGTACTACATGCTTGTTTTTTTGTTTTGTACTACGTGTTTGTTGTTGTTTTTATTTGTTTTGTGCTACGTGTTGTTGTTTTTATTAGTTTTTTTACTACCTGTTTGTTGTTATTTTTATTTGTTTTGTACTACGTGTTTGTTGTTATTTTTATTTGTTTTGTACTACATGTTTGTTGTTGTTTTTATTTGTTTTGTACTACATGCTTGTTTTGTACTACGTGTTTGTTGTTGTTTTTATTTGTTATGTACTACGTGTGAGTTGGTGTTTTTATTTGTTTTGTACTACATGCTTGTTTTGTTTGTTTTATACTACATGTTTGTTGTTGTTATTACTGTATTTGTTTTGTACTACATGCTTGTTTTGTTTGTTTTCTACTACATGTTTGTCGTTGTTATTTGTTTTGTACTACATGCTTGTTTTGTTTGTTTTGTACTACGTGTTTGTTGTTGTTTTTATTTGTTTTGTACTACATACTTGTTTTGTTTGTTTTGTACTACATGTTTACTATCTGTTTGTTGTTATTTTTATTAGTTTTGTACTACATGTTTGTTGTTATTTTTATTTGTTTTGTACTACATGTTTGTTGTTGTTTTTATTTGTTTTGTACTACATGCTTGTTTTGTACTACATGTTTGTTGTTGTTTTTATTTGTTTTTTACTACCTGTTTGTTGTTATTTTTATTTGTTATGTACTACGTGTTTATTCTCTGTGAGTCATGTTGCAGTAAACTCTGATTTGACAGGTTGTCATTTATTTAGTCATTTTTGTTTCTGTCCAGCGAGTCGACTTCTGTTGTGACTTGGAGCGTTACAAGTTTCTTTATTCGTCATATGCACCACATGTGGCACATGAGGTGGAATGAAATACACAGGGTCCCAGTTACATCCAACAAAATTATAAATTGTAAAGAAAAACAGTGATAAGATCAAAGAGATGAACTAAGAAATAGGCAAAACACTCAATAGTCCAAAAACAATAAAAACATCACTTTGAACAGCAGCACGAACATGAGTCTGTGTGAGCAGATGAGCACGAATGAACACAGCAGCAACATGAAACAGATCAGCAGCAACATGAAACAGATCAGCAGCAACATGAAACAGATCAGCAGCAACATGAAACAGATCAGCAGCAACATGAAACAGATCAGCAGCAACATGAAACAGATCAGCAGCAACATGAAACAGATCAGCAGCAACATGAAACAGATCAGCAGCAACATGAAACAGATCAGCAGCAACATGAAACAGATCAGCAGCAACATGAAACAGATCAGCAGCAACATGAAACAGATCAGCAGCAACATGAAACAGATCAGCAGCAACATGAAACAGATCAGCAGCAACATGAAACAGATCAGCAGCAACATGAAACAGATCAGCAGCAACATGAAACAGATCAGCAGCAACATGAAACAGATCAGCAGCAACATGAAACAGATCAGCAGCAACATGAAACAGATCAACAGCAACATGAAACAGATCAGCAGCAA
>JBBPBX010009979.1:39271-53552 GCA_038048925.1 Garcialebias charrua
GTATACAGTATATATATAGAAAAGCCGAGTTACGCAGTTTTACGTCGTAAACGGAATACAGAATACGGCAGATGGACTGGTTTTACGTCGTAAACATAGCAGCAGAGGAATACGTTACGTATGGACTGAGGTTGACTGCAGAACCAGCGGCGAAGCAGTGGAAAAGTACAGGCGGAGACCTTACTGTAAACGCTCTGGACCAAGGTTGACGGCGGTTTTACGTCGTAAACGGACAGAATACGGCAGATGGACCGAGCTGGACGGCGGTTTTACGTCGTAAACGTAATAGAGAATACGGCCGATGGACGGAGGAATACGGAGTCACCAGCATCCCAGTAGGCCATAACTCTTTTTTTCCCTTCATTATGGCTCCCAAATGTATGTGTTTTTTTATAATTATGTAGGGTACTGTGTTAGGATAGGCTAAGTGCTTGGTAATACAGTACTGTACATGCATATGGTGCAGTATGTACGTATATTTCGACTTACGTCGAAAATCGGTTTACGACGCAGCGTAGGAACGGATCTATGTCGTAAGTCGAGGACTACCTGTATAATTTACAGCTTAATTTTTTTATTTTAATCCTCATCAGTTCCACCTACCTTTACATTTGTAGCTCAGAACAGGCCATTGTTCATTGTAAATGAGAAACTCAAAACTGGATTTTTCCCGAACAGAAATATTGAAATAGCACACCTTTCACCAGTTCAGTCACACCTAATGTGTTCTGTCTCACTCGAAGGCCCCTGTCGTGACGATCAAGTGCACCGAGTGGACGTTAGAGGTGACAGGTGAACCACAGGCACGCTCAGGCTGCACTGTAGCCCCCCGCTGCACGTCACACACACTCACGCTTTCACATTCTCACTCGCTCTCACACACATGTCCACGACCGCAGTTGTAAAGTGAACCTCGCTGGTGAGGGGAGCAGGCCTGTAATTATGGAGCAATAGTGGGGAAGCCATAATCACAAAGACTCAAATAGAAATTTGAATCAACAGATGATTCCAGATTGTTTCATCCCCTTCTGTTTAAACGAGGTCACTCTTGATTTACATTCGCCCGTGGAAAACCTATTGTCCCCCCCACCGCTCAAACTTTAACAATCCTCTGACTGAGTCTTTAGGAAGCTGGTGAGCGGTGACATATAATTGCGCTCTGGTGTTTTTTTTGCTTTCACTCGCAGGCCACATGAAAGACGTTTTCTTTTTTCTGTTAGGCAACAGGCAGCTTTCGTTCCGATCACAACTTCTGACAGAAACAGAGAAACGGAGAGAGAGAGAGAGAGAGAAAAAAAGGTATCAATCAGAGTTAAGTGTGCACTTTGTGCTCAACGTCTCACAACAGAGGCCTCGGTGTGTTCCTGCAGCAGCGCACACACCAACATGAAGTCTCAACGACTCAGCCCAGCTGGAGGAAACCTTCAGACGAGCCACGAGGACAACATGTCGCTCACTTTCTGTCAACAACAGGAGGATTCTAACTGAAGGTTTGCTCACATCATCCATCCAGCCATCCATCCATCCATTCATCCACCCATCCATCCATTCATCCATGTTTTCATCCATCCATCCATATTTCAATTCATCCATCCATATTTCCATCCATCCATCCGCCCATCCATATTTCCATCCAGCCAGCCAGCCACCCACTGATCAATTGTTCCATCCATCCATCATCCATCCACCCACCAATAGATCCATCCATCCATTCATCACTTTTCCATCCATCCACCCATATTTCTATCCATCCATCCATCCACCCATCCATATTTCCATCCATCCATCCACCTACCCCCTATAGATCCATCCATCCATCCAGCCACCCACCCACTGATCAATTGTTCCATCCATCCATCCATCATCCATCCACCCACCCACCAATAGATCATCCATCCATCCAACCACCCACCCACCCACCAATAGATCCATCCATTCATCAATTTTTCCATCCATCCACCCATCCATCCATATTTCTATCCATCATCCACCCATCCATATTTCCATCCATCCATCCACCCACCCCCCTATAGATCCATCCATCCATCCATCCATCCATCCAGCCACTGATCAATTGTTCCATCCATCCATCATCCATCCACCCACCAATAGATCCATCCATCCATTCATCAATTTTTCCATCCATCCACCCATCCATCGATTCATCCATATTTCCATCCATCCATTCGCCCACCCAGATTTAATCCATCCATCCATCCACCCACTAATAGATCGATCCATCCATCCATCCATCCACCCATTGATCAATTGTTCCATCCATCCATCATCCATCCATCCATCTACCCACCAATAGATCCATCTATCCATCCATCCATCATTCATCCATTTTCCATCCATCCACCCATCCATCCATCATCCATATTTCCATCCATCATCCATCCACCCATCCATCCATCCATCCATCCATCTATCTATCTATCTATCTATCTATCTATCTATCTATCTATCTATCTATCTATCTATCTATCTATCTATCTATCTATCTATCTATCTATCTATCTATCTATCTATCTATCTATCTATCTATCTATCTATCTATCCATCTATCCATCTATCCATCTATCCATCTATCCATCTATCCATCTATCCATCTATCCATCTATCTATCTATCTATCTATCTATCTATCTATCTATCTATCTATCTATCTATCTATCTATCTATCTATCTATCTATCTATCTATCTATCTATCTATCTATCTATCTATCTATCTATCTATCTATCTATCTATCTATCTATCTATCTATCTATCTATCTATCTATCTATCTATCTATCTATCTATCTATCTATCTATCTATCTATCTATCTATCTATCTATCTATCTATCTATCTATCTATCTATCTATCTATCTATCTATCTATCTATCTATCTATCTATCTATCTATTCCTCCATCCATCCATCTGTGCTTTTTTCTATTCTGTCTAAAATCTGAGACATTTTTGTGGCTTTAAAAACAAAACAAGGCCTGTTTAAAAACTGTAGTTGCTCAATGGCCAGAGCCTCAGACACCCCATTCCATTCCGAGGAAATGAATGCGGGCCCTTGTTCCAGATTTAGTTCTTGCCCGTCACGATGGGCTGCTTTTTGGTCTGCCATTTCTCAGGGTTGTGGGCTTCTTTAATGAGCACTTTGATCCCACTCAGGTCTGGCGCTGATGTTTACACAACCCTGAAGAAAAGGGGAGAAGAAGAAGCTAAGGAAACAAAAAAAGTATTTTCTTCTCTCACAAGGGATCGTTGCTGTGTTGTCCAGCAGAGTGGCGGCTGCTTCCTGAATGACCCGGGGGGACCCCGTCTTCAACCCTGACTCTGCCTCGCCGCAGAGGCTTTGTGGTGGATGTTGCAGTCAATTCCTTCAATAAGTTTACCAACAAATGATGACAAATAGATACAAAAGAACAGTGAGTGCTGAATAACTGTGAAAATAGCTGAAGAACAAATGGCCAAAGTTCAAATCAGCAGACATTAAAATTAAGTCAACAAAATCAAAACTAACAACTAAAATTAACAAAGCAAAGAAGCTCTCTAAAGATCAAAGACGCAGTCTAAAAGCTAGACTCAGCCTAACTGCAGCTAAATGCTAACTCAGCAAAACAGTAGCTTAATGCTACAATTGTCACCCTAACAAAAAGCTTCAATGAGCAAGAAGTAAATGTAGCAAAACAGCTTCTAAATGGTAAACACAACCAAATTGTAGCTAAAATGAGCTAAACCGTAGCTGAAAGCTAACATTAAGAAAACAGTAGAAGCTATATATATATGTACTGTATATATATATATATATATAAATGAATATAAAAGTATATGTATGTATACTACTGTATATATATATCTGTAGATATGTATATATATAAATGAATATAAAAGTATATGTATGTATACTACTGTATATATATATTTGTAGATATGGGTATGTGTATTTATAGAATTCTACTGCAAGCTCATGAATATTATTAGTCTTTATGCATGTATGTTCCATTGTTGTGTTCTGTCATGTGCTTTGCAGGATTGTGGACGGAGGTTGGGTGTGTTTGCCTTGTGCTCTTTTGGTTGATAATTGTTGATTTGTTGCCTTACTTTCTCTTTTCTTTCTTTCTCTCTTAAAAAAAATATATTGGAGTGAGAGGATGGCTAAAAGGTGTGAAGGGAGGCCATCTATAAATGGAAGAAAAAAAAAACAGTAGAAGCTAAATGAGCAAACATGTAGCTAAAAGCTAAACATAGCATCCATATCTATAAAAAATTTAAATGTAGCAAAATTGACTCACAGGAGGACAACAGTAACTAAAGGTTAAAAATAAAACAGTAGATAAAACATAAATTTTATCAAACTGCTGCTAAACACAAAAATGAGCAAATGTGTAGCTAAAAGCAAAATTTGGCATATAGACTACAAAAATTGAAGAAGTATGTTGAAATAGATTCCAGAGACACAATTAATGAGATTACAGTGTGATCTTTGGGCATTTTTTTCTTTTTAACAAAGGTAGATCATTTAGAAAGTAAATAATTTAAAAGACGAAGGAAACGAAAAAACAATCCCAGGGATGGAGGGGGATGATTCGCTGTGGCAACCCCTGAAGAGGGAACAGAAAAGAAAGAAGAATAGTTAAAAAATAAGCACATTCTGTCTAATCAAGTGGAACAACTTGACATATGAATAAATAAAATGTCCGTTTGTGGAAGCAGTTTGATTGCAGGAAACTCAGAAGAAGCTCTGAACCTGAAAGCAACAAGCTCTGAACCTGAAAGCAACAGAGTGAGCATTAAAGGGATGTGACATGATGTTGGAAATTTGCATATTTGTCACAACATATATATCTTATATCATTCAGCTCTGTTTGTTTTTGCAAAATAAATTATAAATATATTAAAATTTCATTACAAGTTATGGTAGTTTTTTCTCTGGGACATGCCCCTAAAAATCAGCGCATTTCCGCAAAACGTCATCGTGACGTGCATGTGGGCATAAGGCAGAGCCTTGCCCGTTTGTTTGGTGTGTTAACTGCTTGCCATACAGATTCTTTTTCTGAAAGATCGCCTCTTTTTTTTGTGTAACTTGAAAAATGCCGTCATGTTGTAGCGCATTTGGGTGTTCTAATATCAGCAGTGAACCAATGAGCCTTCACAAATTTCCAAAAGATGAGAAACTTCGCCTAGAATGGACAAGACGAGAACGAGGGACCGGTGGGTTCCTACTAGGCATGTAACGGTACAAGTGGGTGTACCGAACCGTTTCGGTACAGCACGTTCGGTTCGGTCCACCCGCGTACCATTTCGGTTATTTTTTCACTCAGTGAACGTTATTAACGGGGAAATATATGCACCGCGGAACTAAATTTCCTGGGCGAGTTTAAGCACGGAGCTATTATCGCGCAACACGCGAAGCACCCGCAGCATTGAGCTGTTAGCATGTCGTGTGCTGTCTTCTGTTTGGGAACGTAATGGCTTTCTTGAGGAGCGCACATCCAAAGCTGTGTGGACGTGTTTTACAAGACTGATCTGCAGCAACACGTCTAACGTGAACGCGCTGGAAACTACTTCACCCGAACGTGAACAAAGAAAAGCACTCAGCTTGTTACAAACTGCGCTAACAAGCAGCTGCATTAAAACTACTTCATCGGGTGATTCAGGTCGGTCCAGAGCAATAACGCAAACTGTATGAGTTTTTAAATAACTGAATCTAAGTCTGAATGTTGTTTTATGCGCAGGCTTTACAGTTACTGAGCGTCGCTATGAGACATTCATCACGTCAACACTTAAGTCAAAAAGTTCAGCTCTTTATGAAAAAACTAAAACTGATGTCAACAAGTCCTGGAGCTGATTTAAGCCCTGCCCTGATGATGAGTGGAGATTCAACCGTTCAAGAGGTATTGTTCTTTTATTATAATTATTATTTATAATTTATTATTATTTAAAATCATAATCTTATTAACTTGTTTTTTTTTACCTCTGTGTTTTATTTCCAGTCTTGGACAGAGGTAGCATCTCTCTTCCACTTCAGGGACAGACATCCACCAGAGATCACCTGCTGCAGCTAAGAAGTGTGTGATGACTGAACTGAACTCTGAACTTTTCCAGGACCTGTCCCACTTGGAGGAGCAGGTCCAAGAAGTTGTGAGTACAGTAATGAGGACAAATACAGCCACACTGCTGCTACTGGACAAAAACTTGATTAGTTAGACTGTAAACAGTCTGTTGCTGCTTATTGTTCTGGTTCTGACTGTTATTGTATTTATTAAGATTTTTATTATTGTTAATATAGTTTATTGTAGAGTGCTGTTTATTTAAAATATCATCCAAATGAGTCACTTTTATTTATTACTACAATACAATACAAATGTATTTTTGGCATATTTTCAAAATAAACATTTTGTAAGTCTTTATTTTGTCTTTATTTTTTTTTGTACCGAAAATAAACCGAACCGAGCCCTCCTTGTAATTGAACCGAACCGAAATGTGATTTTAGCGTACCGTTACACCCCTAGTTCCTACTAAGAGTCGTATGTCTGCAGCGACCATTTTACTGCCAATGGTTTTCAGGAAAGACCTGGTATAAAAGAATCTTTAGGATTACCAGTAAGATTCAGAAGACTTTTAAAACCGGATGCTATTCCTACTATTTTTAAAAGAAAATCTACAGAAGAAAGTGCCACAGGAGCTACCACGTCAAAACAACGCAGGGAAGCTACCGTCGGAAAATTGTCCAGGAAAAGAGTAAGTCTTTGTGTAAACATAATCGGAGGTGTGTACTGTTTTAGATGATAAACTATATATTTAACGTGAGCTCATGTTGTTTTACTTTATATACTGTGAGTGTATAAAGCCAATTATCACGGAGGATTCTTCATGTGCGATGCTAAAAAAAAAATTAGCCGACATAAAATCAGGAGCAAACACACGTTGCTATTTATGTATTTTTAAATTATGTCTGCGCGATCAAGTAACATCAGTAAGTTTTTTTTATTCAGGGAGGGTTTATTAATGAGAGTTTTGGATGATTTACTGTCTTAAAATGATAGATCTCAAACGCGATCGGGCCTCTGTTAGCTTAGCCCAAGAACAAAGAAGCCACATCACGAAGCTATCCTCACTTAGCTACTGTGTATGAAATAAACCGTGTCTAAATCACTTTTCAATTGATCGAGTGTCCAATAACTGTATAGGATGAATAATAACCCTTCGATTGCTTTAATACATTCATGTACTAACAATAGGTTGTGTTTGTTCGACATGCTCCGCCATTATTATTTACATGCGCGTTGAGCAGCGGCTACCCACGGGTACGTCACAATGACGTTTTGCGGAAGTGCGCAGATTTTTAGGGGCGTGTCCCAGAGAAAAAACTACCATAACTTGGAATGAAATTTTAATATATTTATAATTTATTTTGCAAAAACGAACAGAGCTGAATTATACAAGTTATATACAGTATGTTGTGACAAATATGCAAATTTCCAACATCATGTCACAATCCCTTTAAATCAGCCGTCACACAATAAGGAGAGGCAGTGAATCAAACTTAAACAGAAATAAGCATTTCCAGTCCGATTCTGTTGGATACACAGTTCACACTGCAGCTGTTTCATTCATACGTAACATAACATGTGCACTTGATTAACATTTGTCGTTATCAGCCTCATAAATTTTATAACTACACGAGTTTCTTGGCTGCAGATATTTTTTCTTTGAGAACAACTCTGACATGGGCCAGCTGTGGCTCTAAAGTTTCCTGTTGCTGCATTTCAGCACCGTCACGCTGACTTATTATTTACTTAACAAACACCTTTCTTCTTGTTTGCTGCTTCTAAAGTATTACACTAATAAAATTTCCTAATATACCACCTTAGATTTTGCACTTGAGAGGGGTGGGACTCATTAAAGCTTCAAAAACTGTAAATAAATAAATAAATTTGTTCCAACGTTATGCATATACAGTATTTGTTTAGTTAAGCCTAACAGTGGTGAAAGTTTTTGTTAGAAAGTACCACAAACTGTTAGTATTTGCCTTTCAACAACACAATTTAGGCTTTCAAATGAATATATTTTGTTTATCTGCAGAAGCTTTAGGTTTTATGCCACAATCTGTGCCACATCCAGGCTGACATAACAGTGAACGTCTCCATATGTTGTCATTTTTACTTCATTATGCAGTAGTAGTCAATTTTAGAGACAAAGACAGATTTACTGTTGTCTTATTCCAGTTTTTGTTCTAAACCCCACCAGGCTTTGAGTGCTGCTCACTGACACTCTCTCAAGAGATATGCATGAAAAGTGGAAATGTTTGGGGTTTTGTTGAAAAGCAGTTAGCAGCAGTGCTTTAAGCACCTAATAAAGATGAATCCTGAAGGAAAGCCGAGCAGAGGTTGGCAGCATGCTGAAACTAGCAGGAGGAAAACAAAAAGAGCAAATAAACTCTGCAGCTGGAAAGAATGTACAGTTTGGAAAGTCTCGATTACATCAAATGCGTGTCGAAAAATTATCACTGTGAGAATTGTACCCTTACAAAGATGAATAGAAAATATTATTTTCACGTTTTCAATTATTTTTCTGCTAGTAAACCTTTGAATGAACCCGTGCAAGACTGAAGGAATTATGTAAAAATTGTTTTACAATGTTTCACTGTTGAGCATGTATGTGTTTATACTATCCAAACTTTTGGTATAGAGACTCGAGGAATTACTTGTGTGGAGAAATAAATCTTTGGATATACCTGCCTGCATGTGTGGGTTTTCTCCAGGTATTCCAGTTTCCTCCCATAGACCAATAACATGCATGTTACATTTACACACCAATGCTTACACGGAACTTCACCTGACTATCTAAAGGACATTCTTGTACCATATTCATCCACCCGGTCTCTACGATCACAGAACAGTAATCTACTTCACATTCCACGAACCAAATTAAGGACCATGGGAGACCGGGCATTCTGTGTGGCTGCCCCCCGCCTATGGAACTCCCTCCCTGACTACCTGAGAGCTCCACAGTCACTGGTTGACTTCAAAAACGGCTTAAAGACTTTTCTTTTTAAGCAAGCCTATTCTGCCTCCACATGATTTTATCTTGATCTTAGTTGATATTATTATTGATTTTACTTGATTTTATCACTTGTTTTATTTACTTATTTATTTATTTTTTAAGCAGGCCTACTCTGCCTCCACATGATTCTGTCTTTAATCTTAGTTGATATTATTATTGATTTTACTTGATTTTATCACTTGTTTTATTTGTTGTAGCACTTTGAGATTTTTATTAATGAAAAGTGCGGTATAAATTGAATTCATTATTATTATTATTATTATTATTATTATTATTATTATGTTAGACTGATTGGTAACTCTAAATTGTCTCCAGGTCTGTGAGTGAGAGAGTGAATGGTTGTTCATCTAGTTTGTCTCACGTGTCCCTGTGATGGACTGGAGACCTGCCCAGGGTGTCCCCCGCCTTTATAGTGACTGCTGGACATGAGTATCAGTGATTCGTGAAGGAAGAAGCAGGTAAAGAGAATGAATGAATGGAACTCAATCCAAGATGGCTTCCACAACGGAAAATACAAAAGTGGCCACTGTTTTACAGCTATAGAGATTTATTTTGGTGTGTCAAGAGTCATCCTTCTCCATCACAAATAATGTTATTTTAAGGCTCGCTCTAAACTACTCCAGCTTTTATCAACTAAGGATGACCGTAGCTTGTAATGCTGGTATGAAAAGCAACTTTAATTCACAGTTTTACAGCATTTACAACACACAAGTATATATAAGTTCTAGAATTGCTCCACTCGAGGTGGCTGCATGTTGGAGTAGCTCTGTCACATTAATTCTGAGATTTTGCTTTTGGAAACTTTATTTCCTGTTTTTCTGGATGTAAATCACTTTATTTGGATGATTACTTCCTCTGTTATTGGATACTGTGCAAGTGGAAGGATTTTTACAGAAAGCTTTTTACTTTTTGACATTTGTTATGATGCATAACCATAACAACAAGATGTTTTTGGTTTGTTTGTTGGTTTTTTACAATCAGAATCAGCTGATTAACATCTCAAAAGCTCAAATAATATCTCAACTACAGCCCCAAATCGCAAATTATTTGAAAAGGAGGCTCCGTGGATGCATTCCCATCTACCTGCTGGCAGTGCTCGAGTGCCTGACCACTGAGATTCTAACCCGGAATTTACACTACATGCGTTCCGGCTCCGCTCCACCCCGCTCCGCAGGTCGCAGCTGTCTCAAAGTCCAGTTCACACTACCTCCACTCTGGTCCGGTCCGCCTGGATGCGCCGCTCTGAGACGCATGCGCGGGAATTGCGAGATTGCGCGATAAATCAAGTGATAAATAATGAAGTCAGAACAAAACAATTCATTCGGTGGAAGAAGGAGAACAACAGTAGAGACTGCCTCGCTGTTTGATTGTTGATCTTCTCTCGTAAATGAGCGACAGGACATGGTTTGAGCGACAGGAAGTGATTTATTACATTTCAGAATAAAATACTTTATTTATTTATTTATTTCTTGTATTGCGTTTGTAGGCGTAGTCATAAATGATAGTTTGACAGCATTTTTGTACAAATAAATCCGTATAGAGCTAGGATTAGTCCGCCCGTGGTGATTTTATTTTGTAAATACGGATGTTGTGCTCGTTCCTTTTCCTGTTGGTGCGACGTAATCTTTAAAAGTTGACTCCGGCACAGCTCCGGCGTCCGGCAGAAATACGGATTCTAATTTTGACGGACTGCCGTCCGCTCGCCGCCACTCGCCGCCGCCGTGCGGCGCCAGTGTAAACGATCTCATTGATTATAATGGGTGCGTATTTGCTGCGGAGGTCGGACCGGATCGGACTGGAGCCGGAACGCATGTAGTGTAAATTGGGGGTCAGGTTTAATTTAAGACACAGTTTACAGAAATCAAATAAGAAATAAGGAGGCTACGAACATTTGTGTGGCTGACTCAAATGTCATGTTTTTGTTTACATACTGTGCTAATACTGACGGCTCTTATGAAGACATGGTGCTAGTTATAGCAGCTAACAGAAGATGTTAAACCTGTAACAATAACCAAATCAGTCTAAATATCAGAAGTATTGGTGTGAGAAATTTAAAACATTTATTTCTGACGCTTGGATATAAAGGTTGTTGACAACTACACAACAGTTAACTCACCCTGCTGGACATTCGCAAAAAGCCTGAAGGATTTCCCCATTTTCCATCAGCGCACACAATCACCTCCTCTCGTATCCGCGGCACAATGTTCAGGCATTTTGACCAGTGGTTGTTCACTATTTTAAGAAAACAAGCTTCTAAATTACAACTCGCTATCATTACGAAGCTCCTCGGCTCCTTCCTACTAGCCCCAACTTCCGTTTTCGATTCGCCGCAGCATTTTGCCGTCCACTCAGAACGCTCGTTTCAGGCGAGCTTTGCGTGATGACGTCAACTGGTAAAAGGTCTATTCTGCCCAACATTCAGGCAGTCCTGCAGCTCGGGGAACCAAGAGGCCAGCCGAGTCTGGGTGGACATATCAGACAACATCTGTGGTCACCCGTCAGTGTCTTTGGATCCACTGTAGGACGGACCTTTACAAGAGATCCTTCCTGTCTACAGCCATCAGCATCTATAACATCTCTTAATGAAACGAGGATAATGAGTTACAACAATATTTAATTTCCCTTTGGGATTAATTAATTATTTTTGAACTGAATTGAATGTTATATGTGATATGCCCCAATTTTGATGGTGGATCGCGTCTGCACATCAGTCAAAACACTGATAGTGTCTTTCCACCCCTCCATTTAATGGGCTGCTGACACACAACATAAAGAACAACTGAGCAACTGTGCTGTGTGTTTTAAACTGTGAGGGTTTGCTTTCAAAAATGAGTCAACAGGGAGACATACCTCTTATTTGTCAAAGTTAAATTAAATTTGGCGTCAACCATGCATGTTTATCATATTAGGTATGTTTGAAATAAACCATAAATCTAGTGAGTTACAGACAGATTAAATTAAAGATGGGAGCTTTTATTTTAAGTATATGGAACATAAATGAGAGTCTTTATTTTAAAATTGTAATTTCACAGGATTTTCACCGTAAAACAAATAATGACACTGTGCGCAAGGGTTTGCAGATCGGCCTGGAAAATCTGATTGATACGTCACACATATGCGTGCATAAAAGTCTTATTAACTTTAATCGTCGGGTTCTTTTTATCAGCCTGAAGGCACCAGCAGGAAGAACTACATTCCTTCAAATAAATTACCAGCTTTCTGGGCACACAGTACAACAAAGAGTTCCATGCAGGCGTACTAAATGTTCCAGAGATTGGCATGGAATATCGTGTAATGTCGCTCTGAGGAAAGTTTGTTCCTCTTATACTGTATGGATTTAACCCAAGCCAAACAGCTCAGCCTTACAGTAACCAAACAAATCCTTCAGCATACATCAAAGTTCCTGGAAAACAAAGCATGAGAATCCATCAGAGCGTTGTGCGTCGGATGAGTTTATACTAACTTGGAGTTGTTGGCTCTGCTCACTGTGACAGACTGAGCTCTAAATCCGTTTTAAAAGGGGAGACAGGATATGCAAAGCTACCATAACCGCCTGGTAGACAGGTGTGTGTGTGTTTACTTTTGTGAACTTGAAACTGCAAGTAAAAGAAAGAAGAAAAAAGTGAATAAAAAATTACATGGCCCAATTGCGCACACGCTACTTGAACTTAATGTACAAGTGTGAAGGGATGGGCATGGAGGCAGAGCTGAAAAAAATGTGATGAGAACCGTTGAGAGTCAGAAGACAGGAGACGGTGTGCATGTTGATGTAATGAGTCATCACAGGCTTGCTGCTGTTGGCAATGTTTTCTTAACCACAACAGAATGAGGCCACGTGAGCAGATGGAGGAGCAGGTAAGATCAGATGGACCAATCCTGCTGCACCACGGTGAAATTAAATAAAATACAATTGGAGAAATTGCTGTTTCTGTGAAAAAAGCAGCGCGGATGCAGAGTTCTGAATGGCTGCTGAAAGTTTCAAAAGAAGCTGAATTTGAGTTTTTGGATAATAATGATAAAAAAGTAGTGCAGCAGCTAAAAACAAGGGCTGGGTTCAGTTATGCAAATCCGCTAACAGCTAATCATCTTCTTTTGCATCTTTCTGCAGGGGTTACAACATTAAACTAAGTCGCATGAAAACTTGTCAGTTGTTTTTAGCGCGGGATGCCAATGCCCTTCCTGATGCAACCACAGACCACAAAGCTACCACAGCCCTCTGCGTGGAGCAGAGAGCTGCCATATGGTACCCGGGGAATCCACTAACGGCTAATAGCGAAACAATTTTTTAATTTAGTGGATTAGCATTTTTGCTAATTTTGGAAACCGTTAGCAAAATTAGCTTCCACTAAATTCAGTTTGCCAGCTTCAAGTCAGCTAACAAAATTCAAAAGCTTGTTTCTGTCCATGGAAGGCGTGTCTCGAGGAGTTCTTTAGATGCACTGTTGGCTAAGGCCCCCTCATAGCTCTGCGTTTGGCCGTACGCCGCTCTACGCCGTCCGTACGCCGTCCATACGCCGCTCTACGCCGTCCGTACGCCGTCCGTACGCCGTCCGTACGCCGTCCGTACGCGTCCGTACGCCGTCCGTACGCCGTCCGTACGCCGTCCGTGCGCAGAGGCACAAGCGTACCATGTACGCGCCAAGCTCAAAGTTTACGACTGCGTACGCAAACGCGTTGTCTCACAATAAACTGCCCGGCGCCGGACTGTTTTGTATGCGACACAATTGTATTAAATTCCCCTTCTTCATCCCTAATCTGGCCTTTTCTTTTGTTTTTTTGCCAAAAGTCAAGTGATCGCTTCCTCCTCCGCTGACTCCATGACTGAAATGATGAGGAAATGAATGAATTTGTCAGAAGCGAATTAAACTCTGGTCCAACGTGGCTGCGCGAGTTTCTGCAGATTTCCTGGTGTGCTGGACCAGCGCTCCCTGTTGTTTTTTATTTTTTAGAAGTTTTTAATAAGATATAAACACAGAACACCGCTGCGGCTGAAGCTGTGTGAAGCTGCCGGCTCGCCTTTTTTTTCCTCCCCCCGACCTGTCAATCAATTCAGAAGGCGTGTCAGCAAATGACCAATCAGCAAACGCTCTGCGCTGTGGCTGCTCAAATAACGTCAAGAATTTGGAGCGAAAACGCGAGAACGAACGCAGTGCTGTGCGGGTGAACGCGCACGCACAGAACGCGCGCGTAGAGCGGCGTACGGCCGAACACAGAGC
>JBBPBX010009980.1:7522-50696 GCA_038048925.1 Garcialebias charrua
TTTCATCTTTAACAGGACACTAATGGGTCCATATGGAGTTGACCGAGCTGTTCATTCCATGGAGTTTACAGAATGTGAGAATGGCCTTGGTAAGTTTTTCATTTTCCTTTTAGCAACCAAGAAAATGTGCCCTCACAGGATCTACCCTCAGCTGAGTTCACGAAAAATACGTAATTTTGTTGTGGCAGCAAAGGTCAGAAAAAGTTTACAAGACAGTGGCGACACCAGTTGGATCTCTGGGGCAGCTGTGGTCGAGTGGTTAGAGCAGTTGTCTTTCAATGGGAGAGTTGTGATTTCGATTCCACCAGCAGTCACATGTTGAAGTGTCCCTGGGCAAGACAGTGAACCCTTCATTGCCTCTGATGTTTGTCCCATCGGTGTATGAATGTGATCTAAAGCTTTGATGAGTCTCTTCCAATTTAGATTATCTTTGTAGAGGTGTAGTGTGTTATGTGGATGGCTCAGGTTGTATTGTGAAGCGCTTTGAGTATCTACCATTTTCTATCTATGTTGTATGATCTGGAGACAGAGACATGGACAAAATCCATGAGACAGAACTGGAAGTAGCAGAAATTAAGATGTTGATGATTTGGACATCATTTTGATAATAATAATGCAATAATAATGCAAATGTGTGTGTGTGTGGGGGGGGTGTCACTTCTCCTTAGGAGTGACAATAATCAGACTCAGCCTTTATTGTCATTAGACCAAAGCACAGCAAAATTTCATTTCTGGTGTTGTTCTGGTGATGTTATAAGTTGTATTTGTACAGCAACTTATAATGTTGTGCAAATGTGTGTGTGTGTGGGGGGGGGTGTCACTTCTCCTTAGGAGTGACAATAATCAGACTCAGCCTTTATTGTCATTGGACCAAAGCACAGCAAAATTTTATTTCAGTACAGCCTATCCAAGAAACACAAACAACTAAACAACATAGACATGGGAAGACATGGTGTCTGAGGCTGCAACCTCATGAGAGGCACTGCCTTTTTTCATTAGATAAGGAAAAGGCAACACGAGGTAAAGAAGAGGTAAAAATAATCATATCTCACACTGTATCCCTAACAGGACACAGTGGGAGTTTACAAAAAACATCAGCACAAAAAACACAACATACAGATGACACAATAAGATGTACTGTATATGGAGTGGTGAGGGTGAAGTGGGGGAAGACTCCCAGCACAGGCCACCCAAGAGAACATCACAGCTACCTGGCGCCTCGCATCCAACCTAGGTTACCGCACCAGGGGTGCAAAAGGAGGGAGGCCAGCAAAGGCGGTGGGTTGAAGTGAGTATGAGCTGTGGGTGTCTGCATGTGTGTATTTGTAAGTCTGTGAACACTGTTCCACACAGGTCCATAGATGTCTTTGGGGAAGGGAATGGTTAGGGGGGGCAGAGCATCTTGTTCACACAACATCCAGGAGAACTTGAGATAGTCAGGTTTCCAAGGCTGACAGGGCGATTTCCTCCATGCTTGAGCTTCTGCATTTGCAACCACAAAAGTCACAATCCTTCTGGCCACCTTGTACCTATCAGCTTCTTCAGGAGTTTTTAGAGAAAAGCCAGATTCGGATAACAACAGATGTTTTGGGTTAGGCCGACTCCGTTGATTTCCGTCTGCCTTAAGGCCCCGGTATAGCTCTGCGTACGGCAGTACGCCGCTGTACGCCGTCCGTACACAGAGGCACAAGCGTAGCCCTGCAGGGCATTTACACGCCAAGCTAAAAATTTACGACAGCGGACGCAAGCACGTTGTCTCACAATAAACTGCCCGGCGCCGGACTGTTTTGTATGAGACACAAATGTATTGAATTACCCTTCTTCATCCCTGATCTGGACTTTTGTTTTTTTGCCAAAAGTGAAGTGATCGCTTCTTCCTCCGCTGACTCCATGACTGAAATGATTAGGAAATGAATGAATTTGTCATGACCGAACTAAACTCATGTCCAACGTGGCTGCGCAAGGTTCTACATATTTCCTGGTGTTCTGGTATGCTGGACCAGAACTCTCTGTTTTTATTTTATTTTTTAGAACTTTTTATTAACATATAAACACAGAACATTGCTGCAGCAGAAGCTGTGTGAAGTGCTTTTTTTTCCCCTCACCCAACCTGTCAATCAATTCATTAGGCGTGTCAGCAAATGACCAATCAGCGACCTCAATTTGTCCCGTAGGTTAACGCTCTGCCCTGCTGTTGCTCAAATGACGTCAAGTATTTGGAGCGAAAACGCAAGCATTAACGCGAGAACGAATGCAGAGCTATACAGTGAACTGAAAGTTATGCACCATAACTCATGTTCCCTGAAGGAAGGGAACGAGGTGCAACACTATTTCTATGGGAAATTGCACCCCCGCGCGATTACCTGAAGGAATACATTCACGCCTTTACGGCAGGGGGCGTCAGCGTCACCCCAGAGACCCCGCCCTCTTAATGCAATTACTAACCAGACTAAAAGATACAAGATACAAGATACAAGAGCTTTTATTAAAAGAGTTTGGTTTAAAGTTGTCCCCTGAAAAATGCAAGTTCTTCCAGACCAATGTGCGGTATTTGGGCCATGTTGTGTCTGAAAAGGGGGTAGAAACTGACCCAGAGAAGATATCTGAAAGTTATGCACCATAACTCATGTTCCCTGAAGGAAGGGAACGAGGTGCAACATAAATGCTATGGGAAATTGCGCTCCGCACGATTACCTGAAGAAAAACAATCACGCCTTTACGGCAGGGGCATCAGCGTCGCGCCAGAGGCCCCGCCCTCTGGGTACTTAAGCCGCTGACGCCCATCCATCTATCTCCAAAATGCACTTCACCGAGCTTTCAGCATTGAAAGGGCCAGGTATGTTGCACCTCGCTCCCTTCCATCAGGGAACATGAGTTATGGTGCATAACTTTCAGTTCCCTTATCAGTCATGTCACTCGGTGCAACATAAATGCTATGGGAACGTAATTTATTCACGCCCTTGAAATGCTCAGTAAAATGCATCCTAGTGTGAACGTCCGCCTTTATTCAATAGGCATCCCAAGGCCGCTTTCTACTGTGTGTTAGAAAGGACAGCCTGAGTGACATCACACGCAGTAACATCCAAACTGCAATGCTTTGCAAACGTGTTCATTGAGCTCCAGTTTGTAGTAGCACAGATGTCTGCAACTGGTACACGCTTGAACAGTGACCACAAGGTGGCCAAGCCCCGAGTGGAGTAGGCACGCACTCCAAAGGGCACCTGTTGACCTTTGCTACTGTATGCCCTTTTTATGGCCTCAGTCACCCAGTGTGAGAGGCGCTGCTTTGGTAGGGCCTTTCCTGTAGCTGGTGCAGCAAAGCACACAAACAGTTGATTTGTTTTTCTCCATTCGGCTGTTCTCTGCATGTAAGTGCTTAAAGCTCTCACGGGGCAGAGAGCCTTCAGCCTTTCCTGTTCCTGGGTGAGGACAGGAGCAGGTGGAAAAGAAGAGAGATCAAAGTCCAGACTTCTGGGGATTAAAGTCAAAACCTTGGGGATATCAGAGTCAGAGAGTCAGAGTCAGAGAGTCTTTATTGTCATTTGCACCGCATGTGGTACATGTGATGAAAACGAGATTATGTACACGGGGTCCCAGTTACATCCAACAACAAATGCAAGAGAAAAACAGTAATAACATCTAGAATTAACTAAGAAAAACATCAACTAGTAATACACTAAGCTTAATATAGTGGGAATAAACAGCAGCACGAACATGAGTTTGTATGAGCAGATGGTCACAGATGAACACAGATGAACACAGCAACAAGAAAACAGATCAGCATCAGCACAATGTGATATTTTGCAGTGTTTATTTTTTTTATTTTATTTTTATTTATTCATGAGTCTAACAGCCTCAGGGTAGAAGCTGTTCCTCAGTCTAGTGGTTCTACATTTGATGCTCCTCAACCTCCGTCCTGAGGGGAGTGGGGCAAAGAGTGAGTGTGCTGGGTGAGTGAGGTCTTTCATGATGCAGGTGGCTCTTTTCCTGCATCTGGAGGTGTAAATGTCTGTGATGGTGGGGAGACTGACTCCAACAGACTTCTGTGCAGCCTTCACCACTCTCTGTAGAGCTTTCCTCTCTTCAACTGTGCAGCCTCCATGCCACACGTTGATGCTGGAGCACAGGACGCTCTCCACTGCACACCTGTAGAACGAGGTGAGAACTGGGCTGCTCAGACCAGCACGTCTCAGCCGTCTGAGGAAGTAGAGTCTCTGATGACCTTTCTTGATCAGGCTGGTGGTGTTGTTGCTCCAGCTGAGATTATCATTCATGTGTACACCCAAGTATTTGTAGCTGGAGACCACTTCCACTGCAGACCCACCTATTTTCAGTGGGGCGTGGGTGTGTTTGTTCCTTCTGAAGTCCACAATCATCTCCTTTGTCTTCTTCACATTCATGTGAAGATTATTCTCTTTGCACCAGCTCTCCAGGTGTTCCACCTCCTGTCTGTAGCTGGACTCATCATTGTTTGTGATGCATCCCACCACCGCTGTATCATCTGCAAACTTAACAATATGACAGCCTGGAAGTGTGGCTGTACAATCATATGTGAGCAGAGTGAACAGAAGGGGGCTCAGCACACATCCTTGAGGAGAGCCAGTGCTGAGGGTTATGGTGGAGGAGGAGAAGTTGTGGATCTTCACGGACTGTGGTCTGTTTGTTAAGAAGTCTAGTACCCAGTTACAAATAGAGGGGCTTAGTCCAAGTGTAGATAGTTTGTCTATCAGAGTTTGGGGGATCATGGTGTTGAAGGCAGATGTGAAGTCCACAAAGAGCAGACGCACGTATGAGTCCTTCTGATCCAGGTGGGTGAGAGCAGTGTGGACCACGGAAGAAATGGCGTCCTCTGTTGATCGGTTCTCACGGTATGCGTATTGATGAGGGTCCTCGTTGATGTTGACGGTTGCCTTGATGTGGGACATGACCAGTTTCTCAAAACATTTAGCGACTATCGGGGTGAGGGCCACTGGTCTATAGTCATTCAGACCAGTCACTGTGGAGCTCTTTGGGACTGGGATGATGGTCGCGGTCTTCAGGCAGGTGGGAACTGACTCCAGTGCAAGTGAGGTGGTGAAGATGTCAGCCAGCACCTCACAGAGCTGGTCCGCACATTCCTTCAGAACTTTCCCTGGGATGTTGTCTGGTCCGGTTGCTTTATGAGGATTAATCTTTCTGAGACTGCCTCTCACTTCTGCTGCGGTCACTCGGAGATGCTCTACATCTGGTGATGAGGTGAGTCTGGTATATATGCAGGATTAGGCCTTAGGGTGACCTTTGACCCATCAGGGGCGAACCTGGTACACATTGGATGTACGGACAAAGCGTGGAGGTTGCTCACACGTTTTGCCGAGCAAAGAGCCAGGAGGAGAGCAGTCTTATAAGATAATAAATCTATCTTAATGTCGCTCAGTGGTTCGAATAGGGGGTCACAGAGAGTCCCCAAGACCATACTAAGATCCCATCCATGGGTCAAAATCCTGCTGGGGGGTCTCTTCCTTAGCACACCCTTCATAAATCTCATTATGAGCGGGTGCGCGCCAGGCGTCCTGCTCCTCCAGCCCTCGTGACAAGCTGAAATTGCTGATAGGAACACCTTAATCATTGAGAAAGAACGACCTTTCTCCAACAAGTCCTGAAAAAAGGTGAGGAGCTGGGCCAAGTCGCATGAGTAAGAAATAATATTTCTTTCTGTGCACCAAGCTTCAAAAATATGCCATTTCCGGGCGTAGAGAGACTGTGTTGACATAGCTCGTGCGTTTTGAATGATTTTTACCACGTTCTCTGGCAGGCCTGAGGCCATCAGCTTGTTCCTCTCCTCCACCAAGCTGAAATTTGCCACAGTTCTCAGCCTAAGTGGCGAAACTGTTCCTTCCGGTGACGTGGAGGATCCCTGGAGAGGAGCCGGTGGTGGAACCAGCTCTCCCTCAAGGGCCCTAATTTCTGTGGTCCCTTGAAGACAAACCACGTTAGGGAGAGGGCCTTTCTGTAGATGTACTGCCATACTACTCAGATCAAGAGTGTTTGGAGGCAGAGGCAATCCGCTGTCAATATTAGACAAAAGCTGAACAGAATGTCTGTTTTTCCTCTTTTTGTTGGGGGTTATGGATCGGAGGGGTTGCAAGTTTTGTAAACGAGCAGATCTCCTGACTCCAGCCTGTTTCCTGGTTGGGTCAATACAGTGAGCGCGGTCACACGCTGCAGGATCACTGTTTGAGCATGGCGTGTGGCCCATTGAGAACAAGGGGACCGCTTCAGCATGAGAATGTAGAGATGGTCATTTGTGTTGAACAGACTTTAGATTGGTTGGTGACAGAGAGTTCAGTCCTCTTCGATTAAAGGGAAGAGGAGTCTGCTTTAGCCCTGGTACCATTTCTGTTCTGCATTGAGTGTTTACACACGCTGCAGTTTCATCACAACTGCCTTTGTGAACGTGTGATACTGGTGTTGGCCTGTGGGCTTCTGCCGTGGCCCCCCCATCCCTTATTGGCCTTTGATGAATAGGTGGCCAGGAAGGTGGGTCATCAGATTCTGTCTGTGCACACCCCTGGAGCGCGGACGTGTCACAGGTTTGTTTGATTTGTGTATTGCCATTCCTGGGGTTTACAACGGAGCAGGGGCTGAAGCACGTGACCCCCCTCACCTGTCTCTGTAAGGAGTGTCGGGCCTGTTTGCAGACGCCTCTGGGCTTGTCTGTTGCAGACAGAACCGAGGCACCCTGCTGGGGTTTATCGTTTAGGCTAACACCCCGTGAGCCGTGAGGGAGGGGGGGAAGATGGCCCCCGCCCTTTATATCGACTGGAAGAACAGAGGGGACTGTTCTGCTGATGTCACTGTGTTTGTTGTTGTTGTTTTGTTTTTTGTGAGTCAAGAAAACAGAGAGGGGCTGTTTTTTGAGCTTTATTCGTGCATATGTGTAACGACATATTTGACTTTATGTCACTTACAGCAGTAAGAACCTGATTTGTGTCTAAAACAAAGTCACCAGCTTTTGTACCGTGCTACAAACAAAGTCTGGACGTGAAACCACGTGGTCGGGTGATCGTGTAAGTTAAAAAGCGGTCCTGGTTCATCAGGCCCGCTTCTGTTTGGTGTCCCGATTTGCCGAGGAGGTTCTGTACCGGTCCGCCTGGCGGGGAACAAATCTGTTCTTACTCCAGGCGTGTTCGGTCCGAGGTGGGCCCGGCGGTGGTCTCTGCCGGTGCTCGGCCTCGTATGCCGGCCGCTTTTGCGGTGGGGCACGTGTGGCTGAGTGGTGTTGAGGTTGCGGGGCTCTGCTCCCGGCTAAGTCCTTGGGGGGGGGGGAGGCTCTTCTGCCTACCCGGAGAGCCTCAGCCTGTTTGTGCCTCTGGTCCAGCCTGGTCTGAATTCGATCCATCGCTTTTCCAAAAAGTCCCGTCGGTGGAGAAAATGAATTTTCTGTCCCTCCGGGAGGTCAGTTAGGGTCATCCACAGATAGCGTATTACGATGACCATCTCAGCCATGCCTCTGCCTTGTGCGACAGCCGTTGTCCCCATCATGTGGAGCACAAAGTCTGTTGCTCTGCGGGCTTCATCCAGCAGCTTTGCGGCAGCTTGCTTGTCTGACTTCACCAGTTTTTCAGCCAGGAATGCCTGCATCATGGCGGATGCGTTCATTGCGTGCGCCGCGAGGCCCTAAGCTCTGTAGCATTTCTCGAGTAGAGAAGCCGAAGCTCGACAGGCCAAAGCCTGGGAGAGTTAATTTTGTCCCGGATGACTTGGGAGCCAGATGAGACGCCAGCATGTCCTCAATTTGAGGCACATTGGCTATTCCCACTTCATCCATCCCGTCCACGTCGAGAAACTGCGAGAGCGGCAGAAGCATGGGATCTCTGGGCTGAGCCCAGGTGCGAGTCAGCTCTGTGAGGAAGTCCGGAAAGACGGGCATCCTTTGCCTTATGGCGGCCTGCTGCTTTGAATAAAAATTATTTCCTGCCAACCTCGTGACTTGTTGACGGGGTGGAGGCTCTGGCCAAGGGATCTGCAGTGCGTCCGTTGCTCTGTGACACAAGTCAAACAGAGCAGGGATGGAAAAGTCAGTCTCCGGGAGCACAGGCACCGGAGTGCAAGAGAGGTCTTCTCCCTGTTCCTCGTATTCGATGTCGGCGTCATCCGCAGAAAATTCACCTGAGGCTGAAATCGAGATCTCGTCCTTGTTCATCATGCCTCAAGTGTCAAATTCGACTGTTAAGTCCACCACGGGAGCCAGTACATCTGGGCTGTCACCCCATTCGACTCGGGTGCTGTCATCCAAAGTCATGCTCTCGAGTTCTGGCGTGGGAGTGAGAGCCCCAGTAGTGTCCGGGTCTGCCTGCGCCGTAGCAGCCCCCATGGCCTTGGCGACGAAGTCCGCCCGGTGCCTCCTCACCGCCTCTAGCATCTGGCTGCAGTGTGGGCAAGACTCGTGCGCGTCCAACGCCATTTTCGCGTGCAGCATCCCCAAGCAGACGGGACAGGCCTTGTGGGTGTCCGTCACTGAGAGGGAAAAAACGCATCCGCTGGGGCAGGCGTGCGAGGTTGGGCTTGCCGCCCTGCTGGTCTTTTTTGGAAGTCTTTTCTTTCGCTTTCCTTTCTCTGGAGGCATGTCCGAGACAAGACGAGCGAGTCTTTCCAAGATCTTTTTTCTTTTTATTTGAGACGTCTCCTCTGTTGCGTCGCTTTCACTGGCTAGCCTGCTACGAATTAGCAGAGGTAGCGGTGTGACGCAGTTAGCGCCATCGAGCGAAGCAGTCTATGGAAAGAGGAGAAGAAAAAACTTCGGGGTTAAGGAAAATGTGCCAGACTAGCTTTCGCTAGCCCAGTAGTACGCAGGAATAATTCGCTGTACGCCCTGTGTGTGCAAGCTCACCTCTGGTCGAGTGATGAAGCAACAGAGAAGTCCCACAAAGAGAGAGAGTTCAGGTTTAAGCGAGGTGAATGGCAATAAGAGATCGATGGATGGGCGTCAGCAACTTAAGTACCCAGAGGGCGGGGCCTCTGGCGCGATGCTGACGCCCCTGCCGTAAAGGCGTGATTGTATTCCTTCAGGTAATTGCGCGGAGCGCAATTTCCCATAGCATTTATTTTTCACCGAGTGACATGACTGATAAGGGAACTGCATTAAAATCCTGGCCAGTTCCCCGAATCCTTAAAGGACAACACCCACCATGACACTAACAATTCACCATATTGTACAATTACTGTAATTTATTATTAGGTCTATTTTCATTTTTGCATTTGGGCCAGGCGAGGGTTAAAAAAACCCAAAAAAACCAACCCACTCCCGAATGAATCCGGAAACCTGGCCGAAGAGTCCCGAAGGGTCATGTGACTTTTGTTACATCGATCTCCACCCAGAAGGCAGAAGGTAGGAGTGAGTTTCCATGGAGGTTTATGAGAGCGAGTGGTAGTTAAAACTGCATATTTCCTGGTGCATTTGTGTGTATATGGACCAGCGCTCTGATTTTATTTATTATTTATTTTATAACACCGCTGCGGACCTGTTGCTGCTCTCATTCATTCTGCCCAGAGGAGCGAGCCGCGAGCCGCGCGCGTCTCTGGCTCCTCGTTCCGCTGGTCACCTTTGAAGTTCCTCGTGCCGGTGTAATTTGCTCCCTCGAGTGTATGTACTGTATTTGCTCTCGTCAGCCTTGTTGCGGGGAGCAGGGTCGGGAAGCACGCGCGCGCGCAGAGCTCAGCTGCGCGGCTGGCTGCCTTTCTGGTCACGGGGGGAGAGAATAAAAAGTCGATGCGGAAATGAATGAATTTGTCGCGATCAAACGAATTAAACTAGTATGTCTAAGTGGATGCTCGCTCAGAATATGATAGACATGAGTGAGCGACAGCAGGATTAATCAACACAGGCAGCTTTAGGGAATATTTAAAAATGCTTCCTTTTTCTTTTCCTCGCTCGCCTGTAACTCCAAGGCGTCACTTTGGTGACGTGAATGCCCATGTGAATGCCCATATATGGAGAGGGGCAGATTTTCCCGGAGCTGCATGCTAAAATCTGCTATAAATCATGAAATAACACATTTAGCGTTATTTCTCCACAATATAAGTAATCGCTCCTGTATTATTTTTAAATAAACTAATAAATATTAATGGCGATGCAATTTGAAAACATGGTGGGTGTTGGACTTTAAAGAGCTAAGATCTTTTCTGGGATTCGCTGGTTACTATAGGAGGTTTATTAAAGACTATGACACCCTTGTCAAACCACTAAACCTCCTCACACGTGGCTATGCACCAGTTTGTCAGTCCACCAAGACTAATGGTCTTTTGGCTAAGTACCTTGATCCCAAACAGTCCTTTGGTGAAAGGTGGACCACTGATTGCCAAATTGCCTTTAATACAGTAATTGAGAAGTTGACCTCTGCTCCTGTACTCGGATTTGGCAACCCTAAGTTACCTTATATTCTCCACACAGATGCAAGCACATCCCAGCCCTATGGCTGGGAGCTGTGTTATACCAGGAGCAGGAAGGCAAGCTCAGAGTAATTGCCTATGCCAGCCGAGGCTTGTCCCAGAGTGAGTCAAGATACCCAGCCCATAAGCTTGAGTTTCTGGCCTTGAAGTGGAGTGTGACAGAGAAGTTTCATGATTATCTGTATGGTGCCAGCTTCACTGTCATTACAGATAGCAATCCACTCACATATGTCCTGACACCAGCAAAGCTTGATGCCACCAGTCACTGATGGTTGGCCGCACTTTCTACATACTCATTTAATATGCAGTATTGTGCTGGAAGACAAAATTTAGATGCTGATGCCCTGTCAAGACGCTCTCATGGGGAAGCTTCAGAAAAAGATATTTCATGCAAAGAGTGGGAACTAGTTCACCAAGTTGCAAAGCAATTGTGTGAACCTGGCAGTGCTAAGGATATTTCTTCTGACATTGTGGATGCCATTTGTCAGAGTTGTCTGGTGAGAATACACCTCCAGTTAGACTCATTATATTCTATCACCATGGTTGTGTCCTTATCAGCCAGCATCAAGGTCATTCCAGACACTTATGTCAAGGAGGACTCATACGGCTTGCCAGTTATTCCACCTCTATCACATGATGATTTAAAAGCAGAACAGCAAGCTGATCCTGCTATCCGCGAGGTAGTTTATCAGCTTGAGACAGGTGAAAAGGTTCCCCACACAGCTCGAGAGGAATTGCCAGAGCTACCCTTGTTGCTGCGAGAATGGAGCAAGCTGAAGCTGGAGGACGGTGTGTTGTATAGGAGAAGGCAGGAAGATGACAAATTCATTTTCCAACTAGTTCTTCCTCCAAACCTACGTTCTACAGTCCTCAAAGCCCTCCATCAGGATATGGGGCATATGGGTATAGAACGTACACTCGATCTGGTACGCCAAAGGTTCTTTTGGCCAAAGATGGCAACTGATGTGGACCAAACCATTAAAACATGTGAACGTTGTGTTAGGCGTAAGGCTTTGGTTGAGAAAGCAGCCCCGCTGGTCAACATAAAGACCAGTCATCCTCTTGAACTACTGTGTATGGACTTTTTGTCCATTGAGCCAGATAGTGCCACTACCAAAGACATTCTTGTACTCACTGCTCACTTTACAAAATTTGCTGTGGCCAGACCAACTCCCAACCAGAAGGCAAAAACTGTTGCCAGGTGTCTCTGGAATGACTTTATGGTCCATTATGGCATTCCAGAGCGCTTACATTCTGACCAAGGGCCAGACTTTGAATCATAATTAATCAAAGAACTCTGCGAACTAGTTGGAATTAAGAAGACTCGAACTACCCCCTATCATCCAAGGGGGAACCCAGTCAAGCGCTTTAACCGAACCCTGCTAAATATGTTGGGAACACTGGAAGCCAAGCAAAAGTCTATGTGGCAGGAGTACGTGAAACCCCTTGTACACGCCTACAATTGCACAAGAAATTAGGTCACAGGGTTTAGACCTTACGAACTCCTGTTTGGTAGATCTCCACGACTCCCTATTGACCTAGCTTTTGGGTTACCAGTTAAAGAACATCCACCTTCCTCCCACTCAGAGTATGTTAAAAACCTTCGATCTCGGCTTGAGGAGAGCCATAGATTAGCCACACAGAGTGCTGTCAAGTCTGCCAAAAAGAATAGAAGCCGCTTTGACAAGCGAGTGACACCCTGTGCTCTGGAGGTCTGAGATAGAGTGCTTGTTCGTAATGTTAGACTACGCGGAAAGCACAAACTGGAGGATAGGTGGGAGCAAGAGATGTATGTTGTTGTCAAGCGTGCAGGTGATCTTCCTGTCTACACTGTAAAACCTGAGACTAGGGATGGACCAACTCGCACACTCCATCGAGGCCTACTGCTGCCCTGTGGGTTGAACTCTTGGTTGAGTCCAGTGATGCAGTGAGATTTACTAGGTCATCAGTCCCAAGTGACACTGTTGATGCTGATCCTTCATTATCAGGTTTGGTAACAGCCCCTGCATATGTAATACCTACAGCTAAGGAGTCCTTGCCACTGTCCAATGAAGAGCTGCTCACGTCTGTCAACAAGGCAGAGGAACTAACAGAAAGATGGAGGAAAACACTACAGTTTCTGAATCTGTGGAACTACCTGTGGAAGAAAACATATTTACTGACATGACTGAAAACTTACATGATACCACAATATCTGTGGAGGCTGAGGTTGAAGGTCTTGGCCCTGAACAATCTGAGTCATCATTGGATCTGACATATAATGATTCTGCCACTGCATCTAATGATGCTAAGGCTGGGATAAACCTCATGCCTGGTCCTCACTAAACGTATCAAAAAGCTCCCAATGCACCGTGTTTGCTGCTTGTCAACAGATGTCTGTTTCTACTGCAGATGCGCAGTGGGAGCAGTGTGTGGCTCCCTTCCCGGTCAGATAGTGTTGTTTTTCTGTGCACCGAGCAGATAAAATCAGCTGTATGTGAGCCTCGTTACTATTTGATTGGGTTTTCTACGAGCCAAACTGTAGCTCCAAAAGTCTTTGTTGAGATTAAAACGTTTTTTTTTTTTATGTTTGGGGTGATGTACGCTCGAGTGGACAGCAGCAACTTTAAAAATGCCAGGTTTTCCTACCGGAGGTTGTTTTCGTCCACAGAAAATCCCGTCGTCGTTGCGTCATCACAATAGCAGAGAGCAACAGGAAGCAAGAATATTCTTGCTTCCTGCTGCTCGGCTGCGCGCGTGCGTGAAAAGGGACTGCCGGGTGCTGCTGCGCTGCTTGAAATGCTGAAGACGCGCCGCGTCACGCCCCACTGCTCCAAGATACGCGGCCACATAGACTTTCAATGTCAAGTGGCTGCTGCGCGAAAAGCGTTTGGTGAGGATTCAGCATCAGACATTCTTCCCGGCAGCGTCACCAGCCAAGTCGACTACAATATTCTGTATTGGGTAACCCATTAATTTCTGTTGTTCAAACCTTGTTTCGGGGCTTATCTGATGCCTATACTCAGGCTTTAACCATCGTCCCTGTAGCAGATGTTCAGAACTGGTAAAGTCCAATAATTCTCCTGCAACGAGGACGTGCATGAATTAAAGTGGGGAGGTTGTAACCCAGTCAATTTTAGTGTTTCTATTTCTTCAATTTTATGCTTTCACCTTGCCCACTGTTTTGGGACTAAGTGTGAAATCTCATGAGATTTTGTGGGATTTGAGTTTCATAGAAAGACATCAGAATCAGAATCAGAATCAGGTTTATTGGCCAAGTATGTTGACACACACAAGGAATTTGTTTCCGGCTGTTCGTGTCTCTCTAGAAAATGTCTCTCTAAGGAATGCTAAAAAGAATGCTAAAAAGAAATGCTAAAAAAAATAAAAATAAAAAACATGGCCCTTCCCATCATTTGGGAAAGCAGGTGTGTGTGACTGAGGAAGTTCAGAGCTGCTGCAGCTTTTAGATGTCTCTAAACTGTGAGAAACTGCTGTTTTGTACTTAAAAGACCAGAAACAAGCAAACTGGCCAGGTTTCTATGAGGGAGGCCAGGTTTCCTATGATGGAGGCCAGGTTTCCTATGATGGTGAGCTACCACTAGGCTTCAGGCCCAAAGAACCCGGAGCCAGAACCGGATTTGTCTTGTGCGGTAGGAGATGCTGTGGCCTGCTCCTTACACACACCCAAGAACCTTTACAAGCGCTAAAGGATCCTGAACATTTATTTGGTCCTCATTGACTACATTTAAACCCCTCAATCTTATCTGGACTATTGCCCTGGCCTTGGTATCTTGTGAATTGTGGGATTAATACAAGCATTTGGATTTAGTCTGGATAATTTGGGAGATCTGTTCATCTATTGAAACAGCCAGTACAGTAGATATGTACCTTATGCAATGGTTTTCTGTCCATGTGTTCTTAAATGCAAATGCAACCATAACCCTTCATGGGGCGAACATTAGAACCTTCTGATAACTGGCCTACTACTAATACTGTTGAGTGATCACGACTTTGCCTGATCTTTAGCATCTACATCATATATGAGACAGTTAGAAAAGCTTCTTTTTTTTTTACCAGATGAAGATTTGTGATGTATTCCATTGTAAACTGTAAATTCAAAAGTTCTCACATAAATTGTAGTTGTTCTAAGAAGTGATGGTTCACAATCAGAATAAGCTTTATTATCATTTTACTGTGATACAGTGAAATTATGTTCGTATAGTCGTCCAAAAATTGGGCGGAGTGCACGTTGCTGCTGCTATAATAGCGCAACCCCTTATTCTTTATCAGAATACTTTTAGATAGAAAAAGACGAGCCATAAGGATGGATAGTGGTATTACAAAAAACATATCTTCACATCTTGTCCTATCAGGACATGATTTGAGACGTAAAAAAACTACCAGCAAGCACATTTATAAACACAATTACATAAGCATTTGACATCAAGACATTGAGATTTGTCCATGAGCACTTTCCTATGGGCCACAGTCCTGTTGTTGTTGTTCAGCCAGCAGTTCTGAAAAGCCTACACAGAAGTTTGTCCCTGGTTACCCATGTCCCAGGAGAAATTTGATAGTCGGCTCATATCCGAGGCCAAGCGGGGGAGTCAGATTCAGATAAGCCTCAATTCTTGATTTTCTTCAGGCAGACAGTTTTTTTTTGTCTTGTCAGCCTTGAGTCCTGCTGGAACTTTCCCAAAAAGGCCAGATTTATGGGTATTCCACTCCACTGATCCTTGTTATGAGCCCTCCTCAAGGTCGATCCCAACATGCTGCCAATTCCCAGAAGCCGAAGATGACCTGTGACTCTCACAAATCACCTCAATCTTACAATTTAGCTCATAGATCAGCTGATTTTGAGTACTCATAGCACAAACCATTCCTTCACACTGACTCAGAAGCTTTGCCATGGCCAAAACTGCTACTGATGTCTTCTTCAAAAGTTGATCAAACAGAGCCCAATGCCAAAAAGCAGAACCATGCTATAGTAAATCCAAAGTATGCAAAAGTCTTCAGCATCGTCCTGAGACAGAACTGAGAGACACATCAGCTGCCAAACTGCCCACAGATCTCTATGTTTCAACACTTGCTCTTCTTAAGGGCGGACGTATCCTCTCGGTCTCCACTTTGCTTTTGCTTTGTCTTGTCTTGTTTGTGAAACTGTCTGAGAGCCTCTCTTCTACAAAATCTTCCGAATCATAACTATGAACTTCAATTTTTTCAGTTGGTCCCTCAACACAACTGATAACATTTATTTAAAGAGAAGACAGGCTGGAGGTGAGCCGATTTGCCCTGTTGGCATGCACACAACTGGATATCTCATCAACTTGGAAGACTTGATGACGTGTCTATCTCTGCTGTCATCTTGTAACAGTCATTATATTGGTTGGTTCCCAGAGATGAGTAGGTATCACCACAAGGGGGCACCTACTCCCTTTGTTTTCCGTTGTTGTACACTTGTACAAAAAGTAGAATTATTATTCCACGTAGTTAAAAAAAAGATATACAAGTGACGATGAGGGGCAGAGCGGTAAACTAATATTATTTGCTCATGTATGACAATATAATGTTTAGTACTGTGGAGAACTGGCATTACACGGACGAAGTTTAATAAATTGGAAGTGTGGAATAATTCAAAGTGCGTCCTGCTGCTTCGGGTTAGAGTGACTAACGGTCGCTGCTAACTCCTCTCCAACCTCTCACCGTACCGTCACAATTGGCGCCCGAACATATTTTAGACCTTCCCTCCTGGATACCGATTCAGTTTTGGACTGGAGGTGATTATTTTCAAGTTTTTGTGGATACAGCTTCTGAGCGGATTACGTCGTGATCAGTGTTAAAAGTTTGCTGGAGCCATTCATTGCCCGCACCTCGCTGAACGTCGTGATGAACTGTCCCGTTTGGAATTAATTCCTGAAAGCTGTGCATCTGCTGGTCTGCTGAAGAGGACAAGACCACCGCATATTAACTAAATTAACTAACGATTGCTGAAAAGCCTGGTGAATTTTATGGATTCTTTTCCAGTGGAACTTAGTCATGCGGACTATTTTGTGGGCTTCAACTTGTTGAGCTGCGGAAGGATACGGACAGACTGAGCTGCACAAACACCGTGACAGCGGAGAGCAACACACCTCTGTGAACTCTGAACTCTGCGAACGCTGAACTCTGTGAACTGGGTTGATTCTCTACTTAAGAAGATTTTATATTTGGACATTTACTCACCTACGAGCCCTACTGCCAATATAAACTTAAAAGCAAAACAACCTGAACATTAAAAAAATAATAATTGTTCACAATCCTGAGGTTTTCTGCTGTGAAAATTACATTTGCTTTGGACATTACCATAGAGGTTGAGGAAACAAAATGGCATTTAAACCAGATTTTTCTGTTTTTGACTCTGAAACGGATACTGACTTTCTTCAATCTGTACCACCACATCAGAGAACTCCAGACCTCCGTCAACAGGTTATAGAATTAAAAGATGACGTCCAGCAGCTGAGGGATGTCCTTCAAACTACATTGTCCCTACAACAGAAATTGCTGAATCATCTAGATGGGGTTAATTCCTGTGGGTCTGGTGGACTTTCTACACAACAGCCTCCTGCACCTCCTATAGCCACCTCAACACCATATGTGCCTCCTGTGAATGTGGATAAACCATGCCCTTATCCTGGAACTCAGAGGGACCTGCATAGCTCTTTCCTACAGACTCATTCAGCTGAGCTAACCAACACCACAAGAGTGATCGCTGCTGCACTACATCACGCCAAGCTGGAACCACCAGTATTTGCTGGGGATGGGGAAGTGCAGGCAGAGGACTGGTTACAGGCTGTGTCAGCATACAAGTCCACTCTGAATTTAACAGATGTCCAGATTCTGAATGAGTTGCCTCATTTTCTAACAAAAGAGCCTCGTAAGTGGTTTAACGCCCTTAGTTCACACATTAACTCATGGGGGCGCTTCTGCCAACTTTTCAGAACAGTCTTTCTGCCCACTGACAACCAAGAAAGAATTCTCAGAGGCATACTAGACCGGGTTCAGTCAGTTGATGAACCACTCCAACATTTGTAGCTCATATGTTGAGTGAGTTTAACAAACTAAGTTGCCCACCACCCGAAAAAGAGCGTATTCAACTAATACGTAAACATTCACTTGAAAAATACAGGGTGGCGCTGTATGGCTCACCTGTGTCTTCTGTGATGGAGTTGCTGCTCAGGGCTCATGAATTACATGCTGTGCTGGGACCTGATAGCCAACAGAACCTTCAAAAGAGACACTGGAAGCAGCAGAGAGCTGAGCCACACTGTTATAAGTGCTCAAATCCTGGATATACATCAAAAATGTGTCCTGCTTGTAATCAGGGCCATGTTCAACAACATGTGCCAGCCCGGTTCCATAATGAGCTCACTCCCACTACTTTGGACACACCTGAAGCCGAAACAGACAATAGCCCTGTTTCCATCCATTTTCATTTCGAATTTTGAGCTAATTTTTGAAATCTCGCAAATATGTAAATACAAATTAATGTGAAGCAGAAGTGTTTCCATCTACTCTGCTTGTAGCGCATCTACCAAGCCACGCACAGCGTCATTACGTCAGACGTCAGCGTCATTACGTCAGACGTCAGCACTGCGCATGTCTACAGTAAACAGGAAGTAGCGGTTGAAAACAGAACCCGGCCACACATCTCGTCAAAATGGAGAGAATATTTCAGGTACGTGTTGCTATCGGGCAAGTTGTATTTATTCTGTCATGCCAACTAGTTTTAGCGATGTTACATGTTGTCCGGAGCGGAAACAGCTGATCAGTCACGTGACGTGAATGTTCGCTTCGGCAGCACGAGTCGGCAAATGTGTTTCCATCTGTCGTTTTGCGCATCTGCTCGGTTTCGAAGATCCCAAAAACCACCTCAAGCGAGCGTATCTACTTTTTGGCGAATTTCAGGAAGTAACTTCGCATTTTGCCGTTTCCATTAAGCTTTTCTGCTGCGATACTTCAAAATGCGCACCTAGAAACCTTGATGGAAACACAGCTAATAGAAGCTTCAGTCCATCTGTAGATGCAGCACCCCAAAGGCCATCGGGAAACTTCAGGGGGGGAGGATATTTCGTCGAGGCAATCCTCCCTCCAGACGTTAACTGAGCCTCACCTTTCCACAAGTGAATTCCACATTCTTGGTCATGTGGAGGACAATGATTCTACTGCCACCTGGAACACCCCATTTAAGACTAAGCTGAACTTTAATGGAACCTGCATCGAGGCGACTCTGGACACAGGCGCTTCACTTTCGGCTGTGCGTGCAGATCTCATTGAAGTTAATAGGATTGGTCCACAAAAAATACGTCAGTGGCAGGGTCCGCCAGTGAGCCTAGCGGACAACGCTCCTTGCCTTCCAGATGGTGTGGCTTGGCTAAGTATTGGCTTTATGAACAAGCGCTTTTATCAACGCTTCGCCATCATCCAAAACCTGTCTTCCCCTTTCATATTAGGGATGGACTTTATGATGAGAGCCTCAGTAACCATCCATATACCGACAAGGACAGTTTTTATTGATGACAGTCCCTGTCCTGCCTTGGATGAAAATGAGGACCACAGTCTTGACCTTTTTCCTGCTGAACAGACTGTTATGTCACTGAACATTTTGTCAGACACTATGGAGTCAAAAGTGGCTGAGGCGAGCCTGGAGGAAACACAAAAATCAGATCTGTATGATCTTCTTTCCCACCACAGCTCCACCTTTGATGGACATCTTGGACACACTACAAGGGCGGAACATGTGATTGATACCGGAACCGCCAAGCCCTAGCCTGGCCCTCGCCTTCCTGCACAGCTCCGCTCAATTCTCATTTCCCTTCACTGCACAGTCTGGGACTTATCCCATAGACAAGGATTTCTCCGGTAGATTTTTGACCGGACCAATCAGAGAACAGAAGGGGCGGAGTTTTTGGCCCCTAACCCACGCCCCCACCTGTCTCAGCGCAGCCAGCGAGCATTCGCATGTTCTCATTCAAAGCGATGCAGGACTGTTTGATATGTGACACAAATTTATTAATTTCCCCTTCTTAATCCCTTATCTGGAGTTTTCTTTTGTTTTTTTGGCCAAAAGTCAAGTGTTCGCTCCCTCCTCCTCCTCCTTCTCTCCCTCCGCTGATAAGGAAATGCCCCCACCTGTCTGTCCCAGCGCGCAGCCGCATGTTCTCATTCAAAGCGATGCAGGACTGTTTGATATGTGATACAAATGTCTTAATCCCTTATCTGGAGTTTTCTTTTGTTTTTTTTCCCCAAAAGTCAGTAATCGCTCCCTCCTCCCTCCTCCTTCTCCTCCTCACCCTCCGCTGAGTGTATGAACAAGGAAATGACTGAGGTTGTCACTAGAGAATTAAAGTCAGGTTTTAAGTTGCTGCCCGAGTCCCATCAGATTTCCTGGTCTTCTGGTGTGTTGGACCAGCGCTCCATGGTTTTATTTTATTTTATTAGGACGTTTAATTATCATATAAACACAGAATATACAACGGAGCGAGAGAAAATTCAGCAGGAGGCGGAGCTGAAGTCAAGTTCAGAAGACCACGGGGGAGCAGCCATCAGCAGAGCCCACGCCTCCAGCAAGAATCGTTTTTAAATGGAGAAAGTCCAGACCCTTGTCTGAAGCGAAGTGAAGGACAGGGTCTGGTTTTAACCAGGCTAGCCAAGCCCATAAATCTTCCCCCTTATCGCTCATCGCCAACAAAAAAGTGTTTAATCGAGGATCAAGTGCAACAAATGCTGGAGGACAACATAATTGAACCCTCTACCAGTCCATGGGCTGCTCCAGTGGTGATTGTGAATAGACCTGGTTCTGATCCAAGATTCTGCGTGGATTATAGAGGTTTAAACCAAGTCACACAAAAGGACTCCTATCCATTACCACGAATTGATGAATCCCTCGACTTTCTGGCAAGAGGAAAGTACATCTCAACCCTGGATTTGGCTCGAGGATATTGGCAAGTTGCTGTTTCAGAGGAATCCCGACCAAAAACAGCTTTTGTGTCTCACTGTGGCCTCTACCAGTTCCGTGTGCTGCCGTTTGGGTTATGCAATGCGCCAGCAACATTTCAAAGGCTCATGAACTTTGTGTTGGCGGACCTGGTCTACAAAACATGCGTTATGTACCTAGATGACATTGTGGTGACATCTCCCACATTCGAGCAGCACTTTTGGAGGAGGTCCTGAACAGACTTGAGGCAGCTGGCCTCACACTAAAACTGAAAAAATGTCAGTTCTGTCTGAGTGAGTTCACATTTTTGGGTTATCGCATCACACCTGCAGGCATAAAACCTGACCATGATAAAATCAAAGCTGTCATTGATTTTCAGTCACCATCTACAGTAAAACAGGTCAGACAGTTCCTTGGACTCACTGGCTATTATCGGCGCTTTGTCCAAGATTATGCACGGCATGCTGACCCACTCCATAAGCTCACACAGAAGGACACTGTTTTTCACTGGGATGGCAACTGTCAGCAAGCCATGAATGTTTTAAAAGACCGAATCACGTCAGCCCCCGTGTTAAGATTTCCAGACTTTGCTAGACCCTTCTATGTTCATGTTGATGCCTGTGACCTAGGATTGGGCGCTGCTTTGATGCAAAAAGATGAAGAGGGCCGAGACATTGTAGTGTCGTATGCAAGTCGTTCTCTACACAAGGCTGAGAAACCATACTCAACCCCTGAAAAAGAATGTTTGGCCATCATTTGGGCTCTGGAACACTTCAGACCATATGTTGAGGGCCTTCACGTGACTGTTTTCACAGACCACAACAGCCTTAGGTGGCTCATGTCCCGTCCAAACCCTTCTGGCCGGCTGGCTAGATGGTCTTTGAGACTACAAGACTTTGACTTTTCAATTGTTCACAAGCCGGGACAACACAATGCAGTTCCTGATGCTCTTTCCAGGAATCCCCTGCCAAACCAAAGTGACACGCCCATTGATATCCTTCCAGAACACGCTGTTATAGGCAGTTTGGACCTCCGTTCACTGCCCCCAGTGTTATTATCGGATCGTTCGCACATGAGGCAGCTACAACTGGACGACCCTGTGACGGGTCAGCTCCTTAGAGACATCGAATCAGACTCATCAGTTCTGATGGACAATAAATCCCAAGAACAATACACTGTCTATGACAGTTTGCTGTATTACAGGGACCAAAAGACTATGTGCAGTTTGCACCCATTAAAGGAACTCAAACTTTTTGCCCCAGCATCTCTTCGTGGAACCCTGCTGAGCTATTACCATGACCACCCCACTGCTGGCCATCTTGGTGTTTCCAAAACCCGGATGAGACTACGACACAGGTTCTTTTGGCCTGGCATGGCAGGTGATGTCAAACGTTATGTCACCTCTTGCTCGGTCTGCCAACTCACAAAACCAAGTCAACAGAAACAAGCTGGTCTCATGGTCCCTATTGTGCCCAAAAAAACCTGGGAATACACAGGAGTGGACTTTGTGGGTCCCTTGCCCCGTACTCAATCAGGGAATGCTTATTTGCTGGTCTTTGTGGACTATTTCTCGAAGTGGATTGAGGTGTGTGCAGTTAGAGAGGCCACAGCCCAGGTTGCAGCTAGCAAGTTCTTAAGTGAAATATTTGCTAGACATGGTAGCCCCACCTATCTCATTTCAGACAGAGGTTCTCCCTTTGTTAGTGAGTTGTTTGAACACACTGTGTCAGCTCTAGGCTCAACACATAGGCTCACTACAGCTTATCACCCGCAAACAAATGCAACAGAGCGTGTAAACAAAACACTTAAAACAGCTATCCGCGCCTATGTGAGTGACAAACACACCGCATGGGACAAGTTTTTACCACAAATCTGTTTTGCACTTCGCACAGCTCCGCATGACAGCACAGGTCTTAGCCCATCCATGATGTTGTATGGTCGTGAGCTGGACACGCCTCTCGACCTAATCACTCAACCAAGCTGTGATGGACTGGATGACTCAGACATGCAGTATCCAGAGACTCAGAGCCACCCTCAGGGATGCTTATCACCACGCCAAGGCTCCGCTGGATCTCAGCCACAAAAGACAGAAACACTACTACGACTTGAGACGTCGCCATTCTGCCTTTGAGATTGGTGATCTGGTTCGAGTGAAGTCTCACCCAAGGTCAGATGCTTTGGCTAATTTTACAGCTAAACTGGCACAGCTGTTCAAAGGCCCCTTCTGTGTCAGTCAGAAACTTAGCGATGTGAACTACAGACTAATTGATGTTGAAACAGGAGCTGATGCTGGAGTTTTCCATGTTGTGAACATGCAGCCGTTCCACACTTGGGACTCTGCCGGCTCCAAAAAGACTGCCGGTGCGGCTGCACAGGCAGATCACACGTACGATGACTTTGAGGATGATTCCCCTCTAACTGAAGCCGTCCCTGACCTCCCTCCAAGTGATGTGCCGAATGACATTCACCACTCACAGACGCCTCATGGGGTCGATGACACCAATGTGGATGAGACTGAGTTTGACCAAGATTCAGATTGCGCTGGACGTTACAATCTGAGAGCCCGGCGCCATCCCAGGATAACGACTGGTTGGTCAGACCATAAATGGACAAATATCTACCATACTGACAGGCTTAACAAGGTGTAAGGTTATATTTGTTCAGGTTAAGGGATGCATGTAAATTTCAGTTAAATGTGTTGTGTTGAAATTTCCTGTAGTTACCTAACAATAAAAAAAAAAAATTCTGATGATTCGGGATGACAGTAATTTGTCACCCATTGTTACATAGAAAAATTAGTTCCTTAACTGTTCTTTCAGGGGGATTGTGTTTATAAAACAAAGAAGAGTTCCACACAGATTTTATGTTGGTATTTTGGAACCTAAGCTGACTGTGTTACGGTTATCCACAGATATGTATACAGGTGTGATATGATCCTTGCCCCATGTGTAACTGCAGTTTTACGGCTATGTATTGCTTCGTTATATTTCTGTACTACTGTCTGTAGTCGTGTGCGGCTGAGGACAGCCTTTGTTTACCAGGGGGGCATATGTAACAGTCATTATATTGGTTGGTTCCCAGAGATGAGTAGGTATCACCACAAGGGGGCGCCTACTCCCTTTGTTTTCCGTTGTTGTACACTTGTACAAAAAGTAGAATTATTATTCCACGTAGTTAAAAAAAGGATATACAAGTGACAATGAGGGGCAGAGCGGTAAACTAATATTATTTGCTCATGTATGACAATATAATGTTTAGTACTGTGGAGAACTGGCGTTACACGGACGAAGTTTAATAAATTGGAAGTGTGGAATAATTCAACGTGCGTCCTGCTGCTTCGAGTTAGAGTGACTAACGGTCGCTGCTAACTACTCCAACCTCTCACCGAACCGTCACAAACTATGTATAAAATTGCCCAACATAAATATCTTGTATCATTCAGCTATGTTCGTTTTTGCAAACAAACTTATAAATATATTTAATTTTGATTTAAAAGTGATTTTAAACTTTGCGCCGTGTTTATTCTTGGGAAATCCGATTACACACGATTGCAACATCTGTGACGTAGTATCGGGCAGAGGGCTCTGGTATGCTTTTACATATTAATGGCGGACAATTTAAAACCCGACGAATTTAGCAATCTAAGTGAAGATTTGAGCTATTTGTCTTCAGTTTGGGAAGCAGAAAGTTAGATGAACAAGAAACAGCAGGTTCTAATTTAGGTCTGCACCCGTATTTATTTGAGTTTACCTTTTCAGGAAGCGAGGGAGCTCCGAGGGGGGGCAGCTTTATTTATTCCATTCTTGACGAAGTATTTCTTCTTTTGGGAAAGTGAAAAGGCTCACTTGTTCACTGATGATATTAGAACACCCAAATGCGACACAACGTAACAGCATTTTTCAAGAAAAAAAAAGGCGATCTGCAGGTGATCTCCAGACAGACGCAGACTGCCTCTGCCCGATACTACGTCACAGATGTTGCATTCGCGTGTAATCGGATTTCCTGTGAATAAACAAGGCGCAAAGTTTAAAATCACTTTTAAATCAAAATTAAATATAATTATAAGTTTGTTTGCAAAAACAAACATAGCTGAATGATACAAGATATTTATGTTGGGCAATTTTATATGGTCTAGAGGACCAGACTTCACTTTTTTAGAATATTATGCAATATTGAAAGATCTTGCACATTCTATTAGTGCTCAGAATGTGACTGACTCTCAGCAATTACCGTATGTCAAATTTTGCTTAAAGCGTCTCTGACATGATTTTGTAATATGTCAGGATCTGGCCCGCAAATTCATTATTTATGGCCCCCTGGATGATTTTTGTGTGTGTGTGTGATGGCCTCCCTTCTCCCCTTAAAACCATCCTCTCCACACCATTATTATAAAATATTTATTCTAGTAATTATCTAGTGGAGTTTTTTTTATTATTATTATTTATTCATAACATATTTGTTATAAACAGCTACATCATAAAACAATGTAAAATACTAAAAGCAGGAACATGTCTGTGTTGGTTTATGCCAAGAACTTAGCAGATGTAAAGCTATTTAATATTTTATTTTATTCATTAATTTAAAAGGGACGAAATAAAACAAATTAATCAAAAAGAAAACATTGAATGAAAAGAGTGCAGAAAGAAGAAGAAAAATCTTATATCACTCCCTTATAATAAACATTGAACCAGTCCGGCCCTTGGGTTGTAGCAAATTTGTTTTTTTGGCCCTCGGTGTATTTGACTTTGACACCCCTGCTCTAGACATTCAAAAAACAAAGCAAAACAAACAAACAAAAAAAATGTGGGATGTTATGCGCTCTTTGTGAACACCACAAAGAGCACAGCTACGTGGTGTTTTTTTTTCCAATCACCAACACACACACGTGCGTGCGTATGTGTATTAAAATCTCATAATTAATCTAGCAGTTCATGTCATGGGCATAGTAACTCTGATTTTAGAATAATATAATGCAAAAATAATATTCTATTGTAGTTTACACTGTATATTGAATGAATGAACTTTATTTAAAAAGGGACAATGTACAACTCAAACATAAATGTCACCATTTGATGCGCTGTACCAGATTATAGCAAAAGCTAATTCGCATCTGCAGTCCCTTGACAAGTAAAAAAACAAACAAAAAAAACAGTGGATACACAATGCAATAGAAAATTAAAACAGAAAATACAACACCATAAAATGCTTACAAATCACAATACACAAACATACAAACAGACTTAATCATTGGCACACACACAGTCTTACAGTTAATGTTTGCACCTGAGCAGTTTTCAACAGTTTTTTTTTTTTCAAATTAAATTTGAAAACTCTCAAAGAGCTGCAGCTCCTCACATCGTCAGGCAGTACGTTCCACTGATTAGTAGCCTTTACAGAAAAAGCTGATTGCACAGTAATAGTATGGCAAAATGGGATGACACAATCTCTCACAGATGGAATCCTCGTGGATCGGATTGTCTCCAAGTTGTATAGTTTTTAGTTACTGTAAATTTTAAAATACTCAATTTTAAATAATGTTCTGTCTTTTAGCTTCAGGAAAGCGTCCACCAGTTACACTATATTTAGGCACTTTGAATGATTTTTACTGAAGGCTTGTGATGCTCCTTTCAGCCTTTTTCAGCTAGTTTTTAGCTTTTCCTAGTTCAGCTACTGTTTAGCAAAACGTGCTAAATTTTTTAGATTTTTCAGCGAATTCCACATTTTAAGTTAATTTCAGCTACGTCCACTTCCTTTGGCAGTTTAAGCTTCTTTCTGCCTTATCAGCTACTTTTCAAGTTTTGTTGTTGCTAATCTCAGCTTTTTTATCTAATTTCCTAATTTTTGTGCTGATTTCAGTATTTATTTTTTTCATTCAACCTTTTTTAGGCAGGTTAATCTCATTGAGCCTCGAGGACTCATTTACAAGTGGGACCTGTCTACAAACTAAAGAATGATGACAACAGCAACAGGAGATTTTCCTTAAACAATCAACAATAGACAAACATAAGAGAGAAATACAGTTTTTTTTTAAACAAGTTAAAACAACGAAGTCAAAGTAGCAACACAGACATAAGGCAGATGTAGAAAATCCAAAACAGGAACATGTCTGGATTGGTTTTTGCCAGGAGTCCAACATCCATTCATTTTCTTCCGCTTATCCGGGGTCGGGTCGCGGGGGTAGCAGCCTAAGTAGGGAGGCCCAGACTTCCCTCTCCCCAGCCACTTGGAGCAGCTCCTCCGGGGGAATCCCAAGGCGTTCCCAGGCCAGCCGAGAAACATAGTCCCTCCAGCGTGTCCTGGGTCTTCCTCTGGGTCTCCTCCCGGTGGGACATGCCCGGAACACCTCACCAGGGAGGCGTCCAGGAGGCATCCTAACCAGATGCCCGAGCCACCTCAACTGGCTCCTCTCGATGTGGAGAAGCAGCGGCTCTACTCCGAGTCCCTCCCGGATGACCGAGCTTCTCACCCTATCTCTAAGGGAGAGTCCAGACACCCTGCGGAGAAAACTCATTTCAGCCGCTTGTATCCGAGATCTTGTTCTTTCGGTCATAACCCAAAGCTCATGACCATAGATGAGGGTGGGAACGTAGATCGATCGGTAAATTGAGAGCTTTGCCTTTTGACTCAGCTCTCTCTTCACCACGACAGACCGGTACAGCGCCCGCTTCACTGCGGACGCTGCACCTATCCGCCTATCGATCTCACGCTCCAGTTTTCCCTCATTCGTGAACAAGACCCGAGATACTTAAACTCCTCCACTTGGGGCAGGACCTCCTCCCCGACCTGGAGAGGGCACTCTACCCTTTTCCGGCTCAAGACCATGGCCTCGGATTTGGAGGAACTGATCCTCATCCCGGCCGCATCACACTCGGCTGCAAACCGCTCCAGCAAAAGCTGTAGATCACGACCTGATGAAGCCAATAGGACCACATCATCTGCAAAAAAACAGAGAAGTGATTCTAAGGCCACCAAAACAGATCCTCTCAACACCTTGGTTGCGCCTAGAAATTCTGTCCATAAAAGTTATGAACAGAATCGGTGACAAAGGGCAACCTTGGCGGAGTCCAACTCTCACTGGAAGTCCAACAGATTCTTAAAACCATTTATAGAGGTCAAGGTCGAGAACTTCAGATCTTTTTGTAAGATATTCCAGGAAGCAGGAGCGGAGTAGGAGAAGGCCCTTTTGCCAAGTTCAGTTCTCACTGATGGAACACTGCTATCAGGTTTTAAACGTAGTCAATGTGAGTAAACCCAGAACAACAGACAAGACAGAGGACTTGGATGAATAATAAAATGTTTATTTAGACCAGGGAAGGACGGGGTCAGGATCTGAAAGGGGTAAGATAGACGATTAGGTTTCTGTGGAGCAGATTTGTCAGGTAAGTTGGAGGTTAGTGTTTTCTTACAGGTTGGTGCAGGGTCTTCAGTTCCAAGGTGTGTCCAGGTTCCAAGTGTTTTTACAGGTCCTTATACTAGGGTTGTACATCTCTGTGTGACAGACGATTCAATTCACATCTAGATACAAAGGTTACAATTCGATTAACCACCTCGGCGACCTCAGCACCAGAGATCGGAGAACCCGACCCAAAGTCCCCAGGCTCCGCTTCCTCAGTGGAAGACGTGCCAGTAGGATTGAGGAGGTCTTCGAAGTATTCCGCCCACCGACTCACAACATCCCGAGTTGAGGTCAGCAGCACGCCACCCCCACCATAAATGGTGTTGGTCGCGTACCTCTTTCCCCCCCTGAGACGCCGGATGGTGGACCAGAATCGCCTCGAAGCCGTACGGAAGTCATTCTCCATGGCCTCTCCGAACTCCTCCCACGCCCGAGTTTTTGCCTCAGCAACCACCCGAGCCGCATGCCGCTTGGACTGCCGGTACCTATCAGCTGCTTCCGGGGTCCCACAAGCCAAAAAGGCCCAATAGGACTCCTTCTTCAGCCTGACAGCATCCCTCACTGCCGGTGTCCACCACCGGGTTCGAGGGTTGCCACCACGACAGGCACCAACAACCTTGCGGCCACAGCTCCGATAAGCTGCCTCGACAATAGAGGCGCGGAACACGGCCCACTCGGACTCCATGTCCCCCGCCTCCCTCGGAACGTGTTCAAAGCTCTCCCGGAGGTGGGAGTTAAAGCTCCGTCTTACGGGAGACTCTGCCAGACGTTCCCAGCAGACCCTCACAATACGTTTGGGTCTGCCAGGTCTGACCGGCATCCTCCCCCACCATCGGAGCCAACTCACCACCAGGTAGTGGTCAGTTGACAGCTCCGCCCCTCTCTTCACCCGAGTGTCCAAGACATGCGGCCGCAGATCAGATGAGACGACAACAAAGTCGATCATCGAACTGCGACCTAGGGTGTCCTGGTGCCAAGAGCACATATGGACACCCTTATGCTTAAACATGGTGTTCGTTATGGACAATCCATGACGAGCACAGAAGTCCAATAACAGAACACCACTCTGGTTCAGATCAGGGGGGCCGTTCCTCCCAACCACACCCCTCCAGGTCTCACTGTCATTGCCCACGTGAGCGTTGAAGTCCCCCAGTAGAACAAGGGAGTCCCCAGGAGGCGCACTCTCCAATACCCCCTCCAAGGACTCCAAAAAGGGTGGGTAGTCTGAGCTGCCGTTTGGTGCATAGGCACAAACAACAGTCAGAGCCCGTCCCCCCACACGTAGGCGAAGGGAGGCTACCCTCTCGTTCACCGGGGTGAACCCCAACGTACAGGCACCAAGATGGGGGGCAACCAGTATGCCCACTCCTGCTCGGCGCCTCTCACCAGGGGCAACTCCAGAGTGGAAGAGTGTCCAACCCCTCTCAAGGAAACTGGTTCCAGAGCCAGAGCCATGCGTTGAGGTGAGTCCGACTATTTCTAGTCGGAAACTCTCAACCTCACACACTAGCTCAGGCTCCTTCCCCACCAGAGAGGTGACATTCCATGTCCCAATGGCCAGCTTCTGTAGCCGAGGATCAGACCGCCAGGGTCCCCGCCCTCGGCCACCACCCATCTCACATTGCACCCGACCCCTTTGGCCCCTCCCACAGGTGGTGAGCCCATGGGAAGGGGGACCCACGTCTCCTCTTCGGGCTGTGCCCGGCCGGGCTCCATGGGTAAAAGCCCGGCCACCAGGCGCTCGCCAGCGTGCCCCACCTCCGGGCCTGGCTCCAGAGTGGGGCCCCGGTGACCCGCGTCCGGGCGAGGGAAAACTTATCCATTAATTGTACTCATCATAAGGGGTTTTTGGGCTGCACTTTGTCTGGTCCCTCACCTAGGACCTGTCTGCCTTGGGTGACCCTACTAGGGGCATGAAGCCCCTGACAGCATAGCTCCTAGGATCATTGGGACACTCAAACCCCTCCACCACGGTAAGGTGGCAGCCCAGGGAGGGGTATATATATATATATATATATATATATATATATATAACAATATATATATATATNTAGGACCTGTCTGCCTTGGGTGACCCTACTAGGGGCATGAAGCCCCTGACAGCATAGCTCCTAGGATCATTGGGACACTCAAACCCCTCCACCACGGTAAGGTGGCAGCCCAGGGAGGGGCTCATGTACCGTATTTTCTGGAATATAGGTTGCACCGGAATATAGGTCGCATTGTCCAATTATTGCCCAAAATTTGGGAAAATTCATATACGGGTCGCACCTGAATATAGGTCGCACCTACGTCACCGCCGACGTAACGCGTCATCCACCGCTGACGTGACGCGTCACCGCTGAGTCAACCCGGAAATGTGGACCGTGTTTAGCTCTGCTGCAAATGTCTGCCACAGGAGCGCACAGCAAGGCTTTTAAGAAGATTAACACTTAAAAACAATTATTTGTTTGATAAAAATTATAGCAAATATGTGTCTGAGCTGAACTTTTCCTTAATAAATGAACGTAATTGTGAAATGAGCTGGATTTAAAAATTTGTTTTGCCGAAAGTGATAAAAAGCCATAAATAGGTCGCACCTAAATATAGGTCGCAGGGCATGCAAAAATGATAAAAAGCCGCAACCTATATTCCGGAAAATACGGTAAATGTTGTCAATTTCTCGATTACGGTACTCCTGGGGAAATATTAGCCGAACGTGTCCCCACTGGAAGTGCTACAGCTAGCTGCTGCCACCGTTTGTGCTTGAACACAACTGCAGGGTTCTATGTACATAACTGTACAGTACAGTAATGTGTTAAGACTAGCCATGAGCTCATCAGTTCTGTTAGAATCTTTATTTCTTCAAACCGATAATGGTCAGAGAGCGCTGTCTACAGCAGGTAAGATGTTAACGTGAATGCTGACTCGGCATTCACAGTTTTCCTTTTTTCCTATGTTCTAGACCAGGGGTCACCAACCTTTTTGAAACTGAGAGCTACTTCTTGGGTACGGAGTCATACAAAGGGCACCAGTTTGATAAACTCTTCGGAAATAACAAAGCGTAAATTGAAAAAAAAGTCAAATTAACATATTTTTAAGAGCATATTTTTAAGATAGACATTTTAATATATATATAAATACCAAAAAAAGAATAACAACTGAATAAAATGAAATTTTAAATGCAGCTTAGTAGTGAGTTGTGCTATTTTTAGAACAGGTCCGAGGGCACCTCGAATGGTCCTTGGGGGTGCCCGCGGGCACCATGTTGGTGACCCCTGTTCTAGACGTTTGTTTTAATCGAACGCCTTCCGCAGACTTTGTCCAATTTTAGCCTTTTGTAGATCAAAACATTCGGCTCGTTTAGTAGACGGGTGCTGTGACTTATTTTTGTAATTTTTATACATTTCAAAATATTACATTTACAAATATTTTCCATTTACAAATATGCTGGATTATTATTATTATTATTTTTTTGTTCTATTTTAAATCTACTTCGGCTCTGTTTCTGTCTTCCTGTGCTACTTTTAACCTCTAGCTATTGTTTTGCTGCTTTTAGCTTTTACCTGTTTACTTTTTTTTTGCTACTTTAAGAGGTTGTGTTTTGTCAGTTTTCTAGCTAGCCCTATGCTATTTTTAATTTTAACTAATCTTTTGCTGCTATTACCTTGTGTTAGCTTTCTTTTGACTTTTAGCTAACATTTTGTTGCCATTAGTGTTTTTATTTTTTTACTTTTAGGCTCTAGCTTGCCCTATGCTATATTTAGCTTTTAGCCAATCCTTTGCTGACCTCAGCTAGTGTTTTGCTACTTATGGTATTATTCAGCTAGCTTTTTTTTAACTTTTAGCTTTTAGCTAGTGTTTCGCTATGGTATTCGGCTAGCTTTTTTAACTTTTAGCTAGTGTTTTGCTACTTAAAGTATTCAGCTAGCTTTGTTTCTTTTAACTTTTAGCTAGTGTTTTGCTACTTAAAGTATTCAGCTAGCTTTGTTTCTTTTAGCTTTTAGCTAGAGTTTTGCTACATATGGTATTCAGATACCTTTTTGTTTCTTTTAGCTAGTGTTTTGCTACATATGATATTCAGATAGCTTTTTGTTTCTTTTAGCTTTTAGCTAGTGTTTTGCTACTTATGGTATTCAGCTAGCTTTTTTTAACTTTTAGCTAGTGTTTTGCTACATATGGTATTCTGATAGCTTTTTGTTTATTTTAGCTTTTAGCTAGTGTTTTGCTACTTATGGTATTCAGCTAGTTTTTTGTTTCTTTTAGCTAGTGTTTTGCTACATATGATATTCAGATAGCTTTTTGTTTATTTTAGCTTTTAGCTAGTGTTTTGCTACTTATGGTATTCAGATAGCTTTTTCAACTTTTAGCTAGTGTTTTGCTACTTAAATGTATTCAAACAGCTTTTTGTTTTTAGCTTTTAGCTAGTGTTTTGCTACTTGTGGTATTCAGCTAGTTTTTTGTTTCTTTTAGCTAGTGTTTTGCTTCACTGCAGCTCAGCTTTGTTTCTGTTTTTGCAGAATTTTCTTACAGTTAAAAACCTCCAAAGAACTCCACTTTAAAATGTCTGAAATGTTTCTTTAAAACTGGAAACCTTTTTTATTTATTTATTTATTTATTTATTGTCCTTTAAAGGTTTTTAGGAGTTAAGTTTATCTAAATAGGCTTAACCCCAGAGCTGAGAACTGATAAAACTGTTTGAGGTAACAGCTGTTCACACACACACGCACGCGCGCGCGCACACACATCTGATTACAGCAGTAATTAAAAGTTCTGAAAAGACAGCGAGCTGCTCTTTTTAATTTTTGGAGCTTTAAATGGTTCCGGAGGCGCAGAGGTCCGTGAACGTCCCACGCGCCAGATGTTCCGCCTCCAAACAACAACAAACAACAAACAACAACTACAACAACTACAACAACTACAACTACAACAACAACGTAGAGGCAGAGACGGGCTGTGATGCGGAGCAGCTGGAGGGAGAAGTTCTCACATTTCAGCAGCTGCACCTTCAACACTTTTCACATCAGACAGATGTTGCGCGCGCCTACCTGCAGCTGTGGCGACCAGAACCCGAACCATCCAGAACCAGACGGACCTCGCGCTCCGCTCCATGACTGACTTTAAACCCGGACGTGTTCCTCTCAGGAGCTCAAACTTCTTCTGACGAGCTCTGGAAGTGCGCGCTCTGTCTTCTGGCTGCGCGCAAAGGGAGGGAGGAAGGAAGGAAGGGTGCGTGCGTAAAGAGGCTCCGCCCCCTGTCAGCCCGCGCGCGTCCGCACCCAAAAGCCATCCCATAATAACAGCAGGAGAAACAGTGACTGTAGATCAGACAGTGCGTAATGGAGAGAGGGGGCTGTCTAATTCCTGCAACCTTAAAGGTGCAGTCTGCAGTTTCTGTAGAACGCAGCACTTAGAAAATTTTTCAACAGGGAAAGCATTCTGGTCCCTCCCCCTCAGAGCCATATATGGCTCTGCTCCCCCTTGCTCTCGCTGAAATTCTGCTCTGCCTCCTTAGCTCCGCCTCCACTGCATGTCCTGTGGCAGCCGCTGCGAAGTTCTGTGATTATATGTTAATAAAACATTCTAAAAAATAAAATAAAAACATGGAGCGCTGGTCCAGAACACCATGAAATCTGCAGAGCCTCGCGCAGCCACGTTGAACCCGAGTTTAATTCGCTCGTGACAAATTCATTCATTTCCTCAATGTTTCTGTCATGACTCAGTGGAGGAGGAAGCGATCACTTGACTTTTGGCAAAAAAAACAAAAGAAAAGTCCAGATCAGGGATGAAGAAGGGGAATTTAATACATTTGTGTCACATACAAAACAGTTTTGCATCGCTTTGCAATTATTTCAACGAGAACCTGCGCGGCCGCTGCGGGCTGGGACAGGGCGTGGGTTAGGAGCGTGAGAAGTGAGAAGCTCTGTTTTTATTGGCTGGTTAAAGGAGCTGTATGTAACTTTTCTAACAATATATTTTTAACATATTTCTTTACTCTGTCACTACCTCCTGACATACTGATTTTAGACAAGTAATCTCTGAAAAAAACTATAGTCCCCTTGCTTCTCTATCAGCATTTATAAAAACACTAAAAACACAGAGTGACCCACCATTAACCAGCCAATAAAAACAGAGTTTGTAACCAGCCAATAAAAACAGAGCTTGAATTTGAATTTCAGCGGAGCAAGGTGGAGCAGAGCCATATATGGCTCTGAGGGGGAGGAACCAGAAACGTGTTTCTGTTCAAAATTTTCCTAAGTTCCAGCGTGTTCCAGAAATTACATACTGAAGCTTTAAAGGTTCTTACTTCAGAGCAGGAACAAAAAAATAGTTTGTTCTCAACCATGTCATGTGGTGCAGTTTGAAAGAGTTTGCTCCGGTAGTTTTCCAGATAAACGGTAATTCTGAAACGCAGGTTTGCACTTAACGTACACAAATCACTTCATCTGCGTATTTTACGGTACTCAGAATATTCAAATACTAATACATAAAAACGGATGTACTTATTTAATGGGGACTGCTTAAAAAGGCAGAAGCAACATGTCCCCCCACAAATGTTACCAAAACGACCGGCTCGGCACTTACTTTTATTGTTTTGTTACCATGGCGACGTAGTTTGCAAACAAAGACACCATTTTTCTCATTGAAAAACACTCAATAGCCTCCAACTGCCACAGTGAGGTCACATGACCTAGAGGGGGAGGTAATAATAATAATAATAATGAATTTAATTTATAACGCACTTTTCAATAATGAAAATCTCAAAGTGCTACAAAGTGCAACAAAATTAAAGGTCAAATAAAACAAGTGATAAAACAAGTAAAACCAATAACAGTATCAACTAAGGTCAAAGATAGAATCATGAGGAGGCAGAGTAGGCTCGCTTAAAAAGAAAGGTCTTCAACCCGCTCTTAAAGTTAACCAGTGACTGTGGAGCTCTCAGGCAGTCAGGAAGAGAGTTCCATAGGCGGGGGGCAGCCACACTGAAAGCCCGGTCTCCCATGGTCCTTAATTTGGTTCTCGGAATGTGAAGGAGATTACCGTTCTGTGACCGCAGAGACCGGGTGGATGAGTATGGAACAAGAATGTCCTTTAGATAATCTGGTGAAGTTCCGTGTAAGCATTGATGTGTAATGAGAGCAGTTTTGTACTGAATTCTGTAGGCGACAGGAAGCCAATGAAGGTTATGGAGAATGGGCGTAATATGTTCAAATTTACGAACTCTCAACAAAATCCTTGCTGCACTGTTTTGAATATATTGAAGCTTCTGAAGGTATTTACCAGGGATTCCAATAAACAGGGAGTTGCAGTAGTCGAGTCTGGAGGAGACAAAAGCATGGATGAGCTTCTCAGCATCAGAAAAAGTTAGGGATGGGCGAAGTCTGGAGATGTTTCGAAGATGGAAAAAACAGGTTTTAAACAGAAGCTTAAAGCTGCTATATGTAACTTTTCTAACAATATATTTTTAACATATTTCTTCACTCTGTCACTAGATTGATGTTAGAGAGGTAATCTCTGAAAAAAACTTTTAAAAAAATATTGTCCCCTTGCTTCTCCAGGTGGTAAATAAGCATTTCTAAAAAGAAAAAGTGACCCGCCATTTTCCAGCCAATAAAAACAAGCTTGAATTTGAATTTCAACAGACCACGGGGGGGGGGGGATCAGAATGCTTTGCTTGTTGAAATTTTTTCTAAGTGCTGATGTTCTACAGAAACTGCAGACTTCACCTTTAATGTGATTTTCAAATGTAAGATGAGAGTCCATTTTAACTCCAAGATTTGTAACAGAGGTGGAGAGGGGGATGTCTTGTCCAGAAAAGGAAATTGTTGTTACTGTATAGTTGATGTTTGTACCTGGTGAGGGGTGCCAATCAGTATGGCCTCAGTCTTGGAGCAGTTTAATTGAAGAAAGTTCTGATTCATCCATGCCCTAATTTCCTCCAGGCAGGTAGAGAGGGCAGTGAGTGAAGATGGAGATGACAAGGTGGAAGATGAGGATGCTCCAGTCCTGATGTAAAGCTGTGTATCGTCGGCATAACAGTGAAAAGAAATGTTGAACTGATTAATAATTTGACCTAAAGGCAGCATGTAAAGGGAAAACAGCAGGGGCCCCAGAACTGACCCCTGAGGGACACCACAGGAGACACAGACTGTCTGGGACGTGGCGTTGCCAAGACTAACACATTCCAGCCTATTGGAGAGGAAAGATTTGAACCAGTCCAGGACAGTGTCACAGAGACCGACCTCCACATGAAGACGGTGGAGGAGGATACTATGGTCCACAGTGTCGAAGGCTGCAGTGAGGTCAAGGAGGACAAGGATGGAAGGAGAACCAGCGTCGGCAGCCATAAGGACATCATTGGTAACTCTCAGTAATGCAGTCTCAGTACTGTGAGCTGCTCTGAATCCAGACTGGAACTTCTCATACAGAGAGTGTTGCTGTAGGTGGTCCTGCAGCTGAGCAGCAACTGCTTTTTCCAGCACTTTAGACAGAAAAGGGAGGTGTGAAATTGGGCGGTAATTAGAAAAAATGTCGGGATCCAAATTAGATTTTTTCAGAAGAGGCCTAATGATGGCAGTTTTTAGAGGCAGTGGAACATGACCAGATTGTAGAGACTGATTTATTATTTGTGTGATTAATGGGCTTATTGCAGAGTGATTGGATTTTATGAGAGACGAGGGGAAAGGATCCAGGGCGCAGGATGAAGGCTTCATTTTCTTGATGAAGGCCTCCAACTCACTTTGAACAACTTCATCAAAGCTGCTCAGGGACCCAGAATGCAGAAGGGTAGATGTCACACTAACGGCAAATTTACACTACATGCGTTCCGGCTCCGCCCCGCTCCGCTCCGCAGGTCGCAGCTGAGCGTTTCAAGTCCAGTTTACACTACCTCCGCTCCGGTCCGCCTGGATGCGCCGCTCCGAGACGCATGCGCGGGAATTGCGAGATCGCGCGATAAATCAAGTGATAAATAAGGAAGTCAGAACAAAACAATTCATTCGGTGGAAGAAGGAGAACAACAGTAGAGACTGGCGTAGTCATAAATGATAGTTTGACAGCATTTTTGTACAAATAAATCCGTATAGAGCTAGGATTAGTCCGCCCGTGGTGATTTTATTTTGTAAATACGGATGTTGTGCTCGTTCCTTTTCCTGTTGGTGCGACGTAATCTTTAAAAGTTGACTCCGGCACAGCTCCGGCGTCCGGCAGAAATAGGATCTGTTCTAATTTTGACGGACTGCCGTCTGCTTGCCGCCGCCGTGCGGAGCCAGTGTACACGCTCTCATTGATTATAATGGGTGCGTATTTGCTGCGGAGGTCAGACCGGAGCGGGGCAGAGCCGGAACGCATGTAGTGTAAATTTGGCGTAAGATCAGGGAGGTTGTGGAGCTGAGATCTGATAGTGTCAACTTTTCAGCAGGGAAAAGCATTCTGCTCCCTCCCCCTCAGAGCCATATATGGCTCTGTTCCCAGTGCGCTGCTGAACTTGAGATCTGCTCCGCCTCCTGCTGCAGTCTCTCGGAGCCGCTGCATATTCTGTGTTTATATGTTAATAAAACATTCTAAAAAAATAAAATAAAACCATGGAGCTCTGGTCTACACCAGAACACCATAAAATCTGCAGGGACAAGTGCAGGCACGTAAAACCCGAGTTTAATTCTCTCGTGACAACTTCAGACATTTCCTCATTCATTGCAGTCAGCGGAGGGAGCGGTGCAGAGCGGAGGAGGAAAATAAATAAATATATATATATAAATAAAATGTTATCAATTAAAAATAAAAAGAAAAGTCCCAATCAGTGATGAAGAAGGGCAATTTCATACATTTGTGTCACATACAAAACAGTCCTGCATCGCTTTGCAATCCTTTGAATGAGAATGTGCGCGGCGCTGGGGCTGGGACAGGCAGGGGAGTGGGTTAGGGGTGTGAGAAGCTCTGTTTTTATTGGCTGGTTAAGAACGGGTCACTCTGTGTTTTTAGTGTTTTTATAAATGCTGATAGAGAAGCAAGGGGACTATAGTTTTTTTCAGAGATTACTTTGTCTAACATCAGTCTGTCAGTAGATAGTGACAGAGTGAAGAAATATGTTAAAAATATATTGTTAGAAAAGTTACAGACTGCATTACAAAGTTACATAGTGCAGCTTTAAGCAGACGAGTTATTGTGGAGAAGAGCTGTTTAGAGTTTCCAGGGCAGGTGTTGATGATGTTAGAATAATATTTGGAGCGTGCTTCTTTAAGAGAATAGGCGTACGCTTTCTGATGTTCTTTATATGCCTGCTTATGCACAGAGAGACCAGATGATTTTACACGTCTCTCAATAGCACGGCCAGTTGCCTTCATCTTGCGCAGCTCATCAGTGTACCAAGGGGCTGAACGCGAGAAAGACACCAGTCTTGTCTTCAAGGGGGCGTGTAGGTCCAGGAGCTCCCGAAGAGATTGGTTGTAGTAATCCACAGAGTCATCTGCAGAAGAATGATTGACAGCGGTCAGGGTGTGAAGATCAGCAGACAGAACATCAAGGGAAATGTTTTTAAGGTCACGGAACTGGATGGGTCGTTTTGGGTTTGAAGCAGGCGAAGATGAAGGCACTTCCAGGGAGATGACCCTGTGGTCTGAGACACCCAGGTCATATACAGATAAGTTATTGATGAGTACAGTGTCTGTAATCACCAAATCCAGAGTATGCCCCCTGTTATGAGTAGGGGCGTCAACGTGTTGGGTGAGATTAAGAGAGTCCAAAAGAGACTTAAAATCTGTTGCCAGAGGTGAAGAGGAATTGTCCATGTGGATATTTAAGTCGCCAAGAAAAATAGTTTTCACAGGGGAGGTGCAGAAAAAAGTGAGGAGGTCATGCATCTCTGAGTTAAATGAAACATGCGGTTTGGGAGGCCTATAAATCAGTATAACGTTCATCAGGAGTGGCATTTTGAAGTTGAAGGCCAAACATTCAAAAGAAGAAAAGTCCTGAGAAACCAGATGAGACAATTTTAAATTACTGCGATAAATTACCGCCAGACCACCACCATGGTCAGTGCAGCGGGCTCTCTGCAGATAACTGTATCCAGAGGGACAAGCTTCATTCAGAGAACTGAACACATCTGGATGATGCCAAGTTTCTGTGAGGTCTCTGTACAAACACGGATTAACATTTGGAGCCATTTTGGTTCAAGATGGCTGCCACAGCTGGCACATAAAACTCAAAATTGATTATAACTCTGTCGTTCTTTGAGATATTGGGCTGAAATTAGGTGTGATGGTAGCTGAGAGCGAATTATTATATATTCCTAATGCAAATTAAAAATCCAAGATGGCCACCTTAGTTAAAGGGGGAATAATACATTGACTCATCTATTTTAAAAGCTATTTAGTTGAAATTTGATGTATTGGAAGCTGAGAACAATCCTTAAAAGTCTCTGATTGCAAATCCAAGATGGCTGTCTGAGCTAAAAAATTAAAATAAATTGGTCATATTTAGAGATATTTTGGGTTGTGGTAGTTGAGAGTAATGCCCAATAAATGGTGAATTCAATGAAAATGATCCAAGATGGCCACCAAAGCTACATTTAAATGGCGTTATATCAGCTATTTTTAATAATAATAATAATAATTAATTCAATTTATAACGCACTTTTCATTACTGAAAATCTCAAAGTGCTACACATATATTGAATGCTACACACATTCATAAACCGGTGGCGGCAGACTACCATGCAAGGTGCTTTCCAGTCCTACCGGGAGCAACTCAGGGTTAAGTGTCTTGCCCAAGGACACAACGACACATGGTGCGGGTCCCGGGAGTCGAACCGCCAACTTTCCGATCGGGAGACGACTGCCCTTACCACTACGCCACGGCCGCCCCGTTTTTACACATATTCAGCTGAAATTTGGTTTGTTGATGGCTGAGAACGTTCCCCATCACATACTGAATACAAATCAAAATCCAACATGGCCGTCTTAGCCAAAAGGGAAAAATATAACTCAACCGTTTTTAGAGCTATTCAGCTGAAATTTGTCTAGTGGTACCTGAGGGTGAACCCCAACACCAAGTACAGCCAGATCAAAGTTTTGAATCAGCAGCAGCCTGACAGTCCAACATTTCTCCAGAAACGTTCTCGTTTTAAACTGCTCTTCTGCTGACGTCATCATCATTGACCTTTTTCAGTCACTTTGGCTGTTTTCACAGGTAAACAAACGTGCACTGTTTTTGGTATCTGGTCACAAAGTTTTTATTGAAAGACACAAACATCAATATTATAAATAAAAAATCACTTTGACATTTTCTTTTATTTATTTTGCAGTGAATATCATCACTAAACTTTATTTTTCCAGTTGTGTTTTTAGAGTTAGCCCTCCTTGGGTCAAAATGGCCCCTGAGGCTTCTGTTTAGGGGAGGTTCAACATGTGACCCTGACTAAAACCTGTACTTCCATCATCGATGGTGTGAAACTGTTATTAATCAAATAATTGTAAATGTTTTTTCTTTTCTTTCTCCGTTCTGAAGGCTACGACTACCGTTAACATTCACGTCGTGGATGAGAACGACAACGCCCCGGTGTTCCCCGAGGAGGAGTACATCACGGTGCTGAGCGAGGGGCCGGAGACGGTGGGCGCCACCATCGCCACAGTAACAGCCGTTGACCCGGACGAAGGTCTGAACGGGACCCTGCGGTACGCCATCGCTAAGGGAAACCTGGTTCAGACGTTCAACATCAACAACGTCACGGTGAGGCGCGGTTCTGGGTGGAGGTACGAGCGACGGCTGGACCGGTGAATAACCTCTGGTGGGTTTTGTGCTCGTTTAGGGTCGAATCACTGCCGTGAAGGAGCTGGACTACGAGATCAGCAATGGACATTACGTGTTGGTCGTCACAGCGACGGACCAGTGTCCAAAGCCTGCTCTTCGCCTGACTTCTAGCACAACAGTAAAAACTTAGTTTAATAATAATATTTTATGAAATTAATGTCTGTCAGGCGTTAGATTTGAGTGTGACAAATCAAATATGGTGGATTTTGTTTAACCCTCCTGCTGCCCTTGGGTCAAATTGACCCACGAGGCCTCAGTTTTTGCTGCTTCAGTTGTCTGGATTCTCATGCAAGTTTTTACAGTCAAACCACTGCAAACGTTTAGCTATTTTAGCTGATTGTAAATCAAAACGTTCAGCTCATTTAGGGGATGGTGCTATAACGTTTGTTTTTTGTTTTTTTCAAAACTTTTACAATAGTTTCCGTTAGAAAACAAAAAATCTCCTCGGCTCCCATGAACACATCGTTCTAGCTGAATCTTGTTTAAGCAGCTCCATCTTTGTCTTCTTTTGCTACTTTTAGCGTTCAGTTACTGTTTTGTTACTTGAAGCTTTTAGCTGTTTAGCTACTTTGTTAGCTTTTGATTTGCTGTTTTCATAGCTACTTTTTAGGCTGTTTTTAGCTTTAAGCTATTATTCAGCTGTTTTTACATTTTTGCTAATGTTTTCTGATTTAATTTTTTGTGCTGATTACATTTTTTATGCTCTGCTAATTTATGAATTTAGCTATTGTCGTGCTCATTTTAGCTTTTTATTTTATTTCTGTTTAGTTTAGCTCTTGTTCTCATTTTAGCTGTCTTCTATCATTTGTTTCACATTTTTTACTTGCACACATTTTTACACAGTTAAGTTTTTTCTACTTTTAGCTAGAGTTTTGCTAATTTTATTTCATTTTTTTACTTTCCAGTTGTTGCTTTTTTAGCTACTATTTTGATACAGTAAGCAAGCATTTTGTTACATTTTGTTAAAATGTTGCTTTTTTGTCTTTTAGCTAACCTTTTGACATATTTATCTTTTATCTAGTGTTTTGCTACTTTTAACTGCTATCTAGCATTTAGCTTATTGCTTTTAGCTAGGGTTCTGCATTTTTTAACTTTTAGGTATAGCCCCTCTTATTTTAGCTAAAGTTTGGCTGCTCCTTAGTGTTTGCTACTTTTGACTTCAGTTAGAGTTTTGCTACATTTATCTAAGCAAGCTTTTAGCTTTAGCTAGCATTCTGCCTCCTTTAGCTATTAGCTAGCATTTCAACACCGTTTAGCTAAAGCTAATGTTCTGCATCTTTTAGCTTTAACGACTCGGTTTCTGCTTCTTCTTTAAAGTCTTCAGCTCTCAGCTTCACACTGTAGGTTCACAGAAAATGCGTCCGCTTCGGTTTTACCGTCTTTGAAGGAACATTTCTTTCCTGCTCTCAGGTTCTGGTGAACGTTTTGGACGTGAACGATGTGACGCCCACCTTCCCCAGAAGCTACGAGGGACCCTTCGATGTGACGGAGGGTCAGCCAGGACCACGAGTGTGGACTGTCAAGGCCAGCGACGAAGACTCTGGTCTTAACGGCAAAGTGGAGTACAGCATCACTGGTGGAGATCCCCAGAGTGAGTCCCAGTTTTTTTTTGTTGTTTGTTTGTCGTTTGTGTCATTGCTGAGGTTTGTGCATCTGTCAGATGAGTTCACGGTTTCTCCTGTGGACGGTGAGCTTCGGGTGAGGAAGGATGTAGAGCTGGACCGAGAGACCACAGCCTTTTACAACATCACCATCACCGCCCGAGACCTGGGAACGCCGTCTCGCAACAGCTCGGTGAGCGTTTACGTCAGCGTGGCCCAACGTTGGCGCAGCCTGTGCTCACGTCCTCTTGAATAATCAGGAAGTTGGGAGCATCACTTCTGTGTTGTGACAACTTTCACAAACTGTACGACTGAAACAAATGATCTAAACGACACAAAACAATCGTGATTTAAAGACTGTGTAAAGTGAATTTCAATATTTTCTTCAATAAACATTATAAATGTCATAATTGTAATCTTGTAAATGAGTAAAAAGTCTCAAAATTGTAGCTCAATTAATTTTGGAGTTATAGATCAAACTTTGTTTAAAGATATGTCTGCTTCAGGATTTTTTAGGCGTGGTTTAAATGTGACCGCGTTTCGTCACGCGGTCTAAAGCCCCACCCCCTGCAGCTCCAGCCGTATAAATTCGTTCTTCGCATCGGTGGAGCCATTCACTCGCGAATCGCAGATAGCATCAGATAGCAATAGCATAGATATTTTGTTCATTGTTAGCTAGCTAATCAATTATGCCTCGTTCCTGCATCTTCCCTGGATGTCGCAATGGTCAGGGCACCCGCTTGGTGACTTTATTTAATTTATTTTATTTACTTGATCTCTGCTGCTGTCAGCCGCGGACACACAGAGTGGACCTCACGTCCCCCGCGCACAGCCACTGACACACAGAGTGGACACACCGTCCCCCGCGCGCAGCCACTGACAGAGTGGACACACCGTCCCCCGCGCGCAGCCACTGACAGAGTGGACACACCGTCCCCCGCGCGCAGCCACTGACAAACAGTGGACACACCGTCCCCGTGCGCAGCCACTGACAAACAGTGGACACAC
>JBBPBX010009981.1:4826-35975 GCA_038048925.1 Garcialebias charrua
CACCCACACAAATATATGTATATATACCGGTATATATCAAGCTGTCATCCATCATTCACCATTTTCAGTTTACCTTGAACCAACCGTTCTGCCCTCAACCCTGATGCTCATCCACACAAATCTAAAAGGTCAGCATGTGTCCTGTGAAAACGTGTGTCACCCGTGACTTAAACAGTTTATGGAAAGCTGCTGCTGCAGTGTCACAACACATATTTGCAAAATGCTGACACCACAGAAAAAAGATAAATGACAGGCAAGAAAAAGTGAAGGATAATAAAGTGGAAGCATATCAATCGGTAAAATGAAAGTTGTAAGAAACATTTTCACCCAGACATGATGACATCATTATATATCAGACTGTAATGCCCTCATGTAAATATTGCATGACGATGCACGTTGGAGCTGGGTCAAGATACACTGGACATAATCATGCTAAACACACAATCAGCATCTTGACTCTGCAACCCAATGATTGTTCAGATTAAATAATCATATTACTTTTTTTTTCATTCAACCTTAATTTAGGCAGGTTAATCCCATTGAGCCTCGAGGATGGAATCTCTAATGGAATCTCATTATTTATAACATTAAAACATTAAGACTGAAGACAGTTTCCTTAAATACTACACTTCCTTTGTGCTCTATTTGACAAATTAAATAAATAAAATAAATGTCACATTTTTGTCATCTGTGTATGTTTCCCATACTTGACAGACGAAATTGGCCTCTGCATTTAACCCAACCACCACCAGGTGGTGCAGTGAGCAGCCGTAGTCAGCGCCCGGGGAGCTGGGGAAAATAGGTGTGCACTCATAGACACCCCAAGGTGTGCTGTGGCCGGGGTTCGAACCTGGGTCCTTCGGATCCCAAGTCTGATTCCCTAGCCACTACACCATCTTGGCCCCAAATTGGATGTAAAGTGCATTTTTTAGTGGGACTAATCAAACTCAGTTGCATTTTTAGTATTTTTAATGGAAGTTATAAATAAAAAAAGCTGTTCAGTTATAGTTCCCCATCAATGAGCATATTAAAATGCTAGCTCCAGCATAAAATCTATTATGAATCATATATTTCTCACATCTTTTATAGCCTCATTTAGTCACACTAAAAGATAAAAGACAACCTTTATCTGTTGACGACACTTGGACTGTCACATCACTTCATATTGGACCGATTCTCATTAAATTTACCAGAACTCTCAATGGTGAGTTGACTTTGGTGACATCAGGTCCAAGTTAGATGATGTTTGATTGTTAGAATGGCAACAAATGAAGCTTATTAGTATCAAACCACTTTTTCCATTTTGTTCAAAATCTTTGATTGTGATATAAATGTACATGTAGTCTAGTCAAAGAAATCCCTGAAAACAATATCACTGACTCTTTCAGACCATGGTTAATGATGCCTGTCAGTCTTTGCTCTGCAATATCAATGAAAAGAACTGTTTATAGACTGGAACAAATCATAAGATATTATATTCCAAACATTTAGGCTCTGAAAGCCCATAACAAATTTAACAAAACCAATGAACTCTCACTTTGATGGATCCTCAGACACAGTGTACCTGTAGATAGTGGTCAACATGCTAAAGGCCACAGAGTGTTGTGTCGCAACGGCAGAACAGAATTAGAGGACGATGTCCTCATCACAACAGTCAACAATAGTATTGCAATCACATTGTGCAGTCCTAATTGATAACAAGCTAACACCTTTTATTAAGGAGGTCAACATCCATCCATCCATTGAAACCACTTCTTCCTTTTAGGGTCATGGGGGTCACTGGTGCCCATACAGCAGTCACTGTGCAAGAGGCGCGGGGGACACCCTGGTCCTTTCCACTATTGTTTCTGTTCTTGATGGAAGACTGTGATGAAATGAAGACTCAAAGCAATCTGCTGGCTCCCCAGATAAATAACGTTATTAACTGATTTTAGAAGTACCGTATATGCATATTTCTGTTCAGCGCCCGGAGACGACTTCTGTTGTGACTTGGCGCTATATAAATAAATTGAATTGAATTGATTGAAACCGGAATACCCAGAGAAAACCCACATAGAACATACAAACTCCACCCAGGAAGGCCTCCTGAGAGGTGGCAGCTCTAACTTCGCCACTGTGCCACCCTGGAGGTTACAAATATCTTTGTAAACCATAAGCAGCCAGTATTTTATACTTAAAAAGCTTAAAGAACAATTGTTAAATCAAATCTACATCTTAAATGAAAACATGTACTAAAGCGCTTTACAAAGGTACAAACTATACAAGTAATTACACAATGAGCACTATCATTGATGACATAACTGTCATAGAAAAAAGTTAATCTGTTGCTGCCCCACTCTGATTTTAGAGGATCTAATCTGACTGGAAGCTAACAGGGATGTCTCGCCTTCTCCTTATCAAGTCATAAAAAGAAGGCAGATAAGATTGGGCTCCGTGTGCAACTTCTTCATCTTTCCCACATGTGTCCTTGAAACGCAGTCTCTGTGGAATTTATTCCTAATAATACTCTACACTTCATATTCTTCAGAGGACTCTTGGCTGTGAGCGCACCAGGCCCATCTGTGTGAGTGCTCAGTGGACCGATAAGTGGTGTTATGACTGATGAGACTCTGCTGTGTGACCAGTTGCTGATGCTGGTGTCTGTCAAGTTGGGAGCCCCAAGATAAATGACATTTTTTCGGATTTTCAGCTCAACTGGGAGGCAACCTGAGCAAATTGTTTTATTCTTTATTACTTTGTCATTAAATCAACATTTTCTTGCTTCAACGTTAGGTTTTATTCAAACAGGAAAACGTGGAGAGTTGACCTCTCCTTTGTTATTTTCCTGCCTATCCTCTAGTTTTCTACCGCCTGTGTGAAAATACTGTTATGTTTTTATTTAACTTTTATCTAAAACTTGATATTAACATCTCTTCTCATGGGGAAAATGGCACAACATCATCACAACGTTACTGTTAAATCGAGACTAACCCAACCCAAAGTCAAGAAAGCACCACAAAAGAAGTAAAGTCTGATGCTGTTATTGTGTGAACACTTCTAAAGCATTCACTATCAAGATCCATTTTCATAAATGTAAGATTTTTGGAATATAACTCATTCCATAAATTTTGTGCAAAATTGATAAATCAAAGTGTTCTGCCCAGTCAGGGCATTCCGACTTTGACTTTTAATATTTGTTGAAATTTTACTTTTTGATATACAGTATTGAACTTTTTCTGTCATGTTTTTCTCATTGAAAATGAATGGAGTTGTCTTCACGTCCTTCAAACTCTTTGTGTTGTTTAAAACTCTTTACTGCTCATTTCAAATGTTGTTCTAGTTCAGTACTTTTGAGCTTCTATCTGCCAGTTTCATCTTTTTCTGCTAAATTCAACGTTTTTCTGCTTTTTCATCTACTTATTAGGTATGTTATGGAAATTGTAGCCCCCCTGCACTTTGTTTAGTTAATTTTCACCTTCTTTTAATTAATTTCAACTTTTTATGCTCCTGTCAGACTCTTTCTTCTTTTTGTTGTTGTTGCTAATTTTAGCTTTTGTCTGCTCATTTCAGTTTCTTTTTCCTAAGTTAAATTTTGTTGTTGTAATTTATTCAGCCTCTCTCTGCCTAGTTAAGTTAATTCTGCTAATTTCTGCTCTCTGGGTTTTTCGGCTTTCCACTTTCACTTTCCTGCTTTCAGGAAATGTCAGCTGTTTAAATTATACTGTGGTGGACCACTAGGGGGCTCTACTCACACCCAGTGGACCGAATGTGTTACAGGATGCTTTTATTGTGAAAGGTCCAGAGGACCGGATGTTGTGTTGGTATATAAGGCGGTGTTGGGTGGTTTTCCCGCCAGTTGAGTAGGAGTTGATTAAAAGTGAAGAACTACATCCCGTCTCCTGTGTCGTCTCTTCACCACCTCCTACACTGGTGACCTACGTGAACTGAATATGACGACATCTGAAGGTCCAGCCAGCTCTCCTCAGCTGTCCGCGGTGGAACCCCCACCGGCGGCCCCGCTCGCTTTTGCGGTGGCCGTTAAAATCCCGGACTTCTGGCTGCACGCACCTCGGTCGTGGTTCGCCCACGTCGAATCACAGTTCGCTCTTCGCGGGATCTCTGCAGACGACACCAAATACCACCATGTGGTCGCTTCACTGGACCCATTGTCCACCCAGCGGGTAATGAGCCTGCTCGAAGACCCTCCTGCACAGGGAAAATACGACGCCCTCAAGGAGCTCCTTCTGCAGCGCTACACGCTCTCAGACGCGGAGCGCGCCGAGAAACTGTTTTCCCTCTCTGATTTGGGCGACGGCACAGCTCTCGAGCTCATGGAAGGCATGTTGTCTTTGAGAGGATCAACAGACTGTGAGTTTCTTTTTCTACACCTCTTCCTCCGCCGGCTTCCGGCTCCAGTGCGCACAGCCCTGGCCAACTCCCCGTTTCTGCAGCAGAAGGATTACCGCTCGCTGGCCCGCGAAGCCGACCGCATCCTGCTGGCTGCGAGGACGTTCGCGGTCCAAGCGGCGGTCCCCGGATCTCCAGCGGCGCCCGAGCTTCAAGCATCGCCCTCAGCGCCGGACGAGCCAGTGGTCGTAGCAGGAGTCGCCCGCAGGCGGTCAGGAGCCACACTTTGTTTCTTCCACCAGCGTTTTGGCGCCAAAGCACGACGGTGTGTCCCACCGTGCAGTTTCAAGCCGCAGGGAAACGAGTACGCCAGCGCCCGCTAGCAGTCGCGGCCGTTGGCGACAAGGAAAGGCTGCTTTTCATCGAAGACTCGAGGTCGGGGAGGCGGTTCCTGGTGGACTCCGGCTCGCAGAAGAGCCTCGTTCCCCCGACCGGCTCCGACAGGTTAGCAGAAGGCTGCGGGCCGCAGCTAACCGCGGCTAACGGCTATCCCATCAAGACGTTTGGCGAAAGGTTGGTGACTGTTCGTTTCCATGAACGGGACTTCCAGTGGAACTTTGTGGTAGCTGCTAGCTCAGTCCCTATTTTAGGGGCTGATTTTCTTTGTGCTCACGGGCTCCTGGTTGATTTAGCTAACAGACGTTTGATCGACGCTGTGTCTTTTTCGTCACTGCCTTGTGAGACGCGAGGAGCTGGGCCTTTAATGCATGCTAACTTTTTAGCTTCGGGTAATGTGTTTCAGCGTTTATTGTCTGAATTCCCCTCGCTGACTGTTCCTGATTTTGCAAACACAAAACATGGGGTCGAACATTATATTCCCACAACGGGCCCCCCGGTGTTCGCACGTGCACGCCGCCTTGATGCTACTAAGCTAGCAATAGCACAGGAAGAGTTTGCTAACATGGAGCGTTTAGGCATCGTGCAACGCTCAAACAGTCCGTGGGCCTCCCCCCTCCACATGGTGCCCAAGGCAGATGGCAAATGGCGACCATGTGGGGATTTCCGCCGCCTTAATAACATCACAGAGAACGATCGTTATCCCATCCCCCACATCCAGGATTTTTCAGTGCACCTGGCTGGGACCTCCATTTTTTCTAAAGTAGATTTAGTACGGGGGTACCACCAGGTTCCTGTGCATGTGGAGGATGTCCCTAAGACCGCTGTTATCACGCCTTTCGGCCTTTTTGAGTTTTTGCGCATGCCTTTTGGTCTTAAAGGTGCAGCACAAACATTTCAGCGGTTGATGGATTCAGTCCTAAGGGGTCTGTCCTTCGTATTTGTGTACCTGGATGACGTCCTGGTGGCTAGCAGCTCGGCTGAGCAGCACTTGTCCCACCTCCGTGAGGTTTTTCAGCGCCTGGCAGCACATGGCCTGATTGTAAATACAGCGAAATGCCAGTTTGGGCTGCCAGTCATTGACTTTTTGGGCCACCGCATTTCTGCAAGTGGTGCCGTCCCGTTACCAAACAAAGTGCAGGCGGTGTCAGATTTCCCACAGCCCCAGTCTGTTAAAGCGCTACAAGAATTTTTGGGAATGGTTAACTTCTATAACCGTTTCCTCCCCAGGGCAGCACAACTGCTGCGTCCGCTCTATGGAGCGCTGAAAAAGAAAAAGCCCAACGACAGCGTGGACTGGACACCAGAACGCCTACAGGCATTTGGTGATGCTAAAGCTGCACTGGCCACTGCTGCCCTTTTGGCCCATCCATCCCCAGCGGCGCAAATAGCTTTAACAACCGACGCATCTGATGTTGCGGTGGGGGCTGTGTTAGAACAGCAGGTTTCCGGGGTTTGGCAGCCGCTTGCATTTTTCAGCCGTACGCTGCGGGACAATGAGCTGAAATACAGTGTTTTTGACAGAGAGTTGCTGGCGCTTTACCTGGCCACACGCCATTTCAGGTTTTTCCTGGAGGGCCGCCGGTTCACTGCATATGTTGACCACAAACCCTTGGTGTTTGCGATGTCAAAAATTTCTGACCCCTGGTCTGCTCGCCAGCAACGCCACCTCGCAGCGGTGTCTGAATTTACTACAGACATTCAGCATGTGGCTGGAAAATCCAACGTGGTGGCCGACTGTCTCTCCCGGGTGCTGATCTCTCCCGTATACGTTGGCATCGATTTTTCTGCTATGGCTGCGGACCAACGTAGCGACGCAGAAATACTCGAGCTCCAGTCCGGGCCCACGGGCCTCGAGTTGGAGGAACGGCAGGTGAATGACGGAGGTCCCCTCCTGCTCTGTGATGTTTCTACTGGCAGGCCCCGCCCCCTGGTTCCAGTTTCATGGCGACGCCGCGTTTTTGACTCCTTACATTCCCTTTCTCATCCAGGTGTTAGAGCCTCGGTGAAACTGGTCAGTTCAAAGTTTGTTTGGCCCGGTCTGCGTAAAGCAGTTAAGGAGTGGGCAGCAGCGTGTGTCCCATGCCAGCGCGCTAAGGTTAACAGGCACACCAAAGCACCTTTGGAACCCTTCTCCATCCCAGGTCGGCGGTTTGATCATGTGCACGTAGACCTGGTGGGCCCTCTGCCTCCATCACAAGGTTTTACTCATCTGCTGACTATGATAGACCGGACCACCAGGTGGCCTGAGGTGGTTCCTTTGACATCCACGACATCTGCAGTGGTGGCCCGGGCATTTTTGTCTACCTGGGTGGCGCGTTTTGGCCCCCCTTCAGACATTACATCAGACCGGGGCCCGCAGTTTGTTTCTGAACTTTGGTCTACCATGGCCAAGGGTCTGGGGACTAACGTTCACAGGACCACCGCTTACAACCCCCAAGCTAATGGTTTGTGTGAACGGTTTCACAGATCATTGAAAGCTGCACTGCGTGCTGCATTGACCGGTGACAACTGGATTGACCGTCTTCCCTGGGTTTTGTTGGGTTTACGTACCGCAACCAAAGAGGACCTGAGCTCTTCCCCGGCTGAACTGGTTTTCGGTCAACCTGTGCGCGTCCCCGGTGAGTTTTTACCTGAGGTACCCTCACCACAGTTTGCTCCACCGTTGCTCCATTTTTCACCTCAGGAGGCCCCTTTTCGTGTCCCTGGCCCGGTACATCATTGTTTACCGCAGTCATTTGTCCCTAAGAGTCTGGAGTCCTCTAAATTTGTTTTTGTCAAACACAATGCACACAGGACACCACTACAGCCTTTGTATGATGGACCGTTTCGGGTTCTTCAACCAGGTCCAAAACATTTCCTTTTAGATTTAGGGGGTCGTACTGAGACTGTCTGTATCGATAGGCTTAAACCAGCTCATGTTGTGTCAGATGATCAGGTTGTTACGGCCCAGGCTCCTCGCAGGGGCAGACCTCCATCCACATTGTTAACGGACTGCTGTCCCCCTGCCAGAGACTCTCAACATCCATTGGAGCCCGAATCTTCTGCAGGCCCTCCTCGGAGCCCTCCGCTTCATCAGACTGGTTCTGCAGGGCCCAGGTTCAGCCGTTCTGGTCGTTTAATCAAACCTAAAATGCGGGACTAGTGATGGACCTTACTGGGTGTTCTGGGGGGGCGTGTGTGGTGGACCACTAGGGGGCTCTACTCACACCCAGTGGACCGAATGTGTTACAGGATGCTTTTATTGTGAAAGGTCCAGAGGACCGGATGTTGTGTTGGTATATAAGGCGGTGTTGGGTGGTTTTCCCGCCAGTTGAGTAGGAGTTGATTAAAAGTGAAGAACTACATCCCGTCTCCTGTGTCGTCTCTTCACCACCTCCTACACTATGAGCATTAACAGTTTAACAAACCCTTTCAGCCTGACCTGATGCATGCTCAGTAATCCAGGTAGGTATGGTGGAAGATTCAACAAAGAAGAATCCGTCCAGAGAACCCGATTCAACCTTGTTAGACTTTTCAGCCTCGTTTCAACTAGATGTTTCAATCTGCTGGCAGGGCCATGTTGCTAACAGAGCCACTCTTTTTACAGAGCCAAATTACTAACAGGACCATGCTGCTAACAGGGCCAAGTTGCTAATAGAGCCACTCTGCTGGCAGGGCCATGTTGCTAACAGAACCAGTCTGCTAACATGACCAGGCTGCTAACAGAGCCACTCTGATAACAGAGCCACATTACTAACAGGGCCATGCTGCTAACAGAGCCACCCAGCTAACAGAGCCACATTACTAACAGGACCATGCTGCTAACAGGGCCAAGTTGCTAACAGAGCCACTCTGCTGGCAGGGCCATGTTGCTAACAGAACCAGTCTGCTAACATGACCAGGCTGCTAACAGAGCCACTCTGATAACAGAGCCACATTACTAACAGGGCCATGCTGCTAACAGAGCCACCCAGCTAACAGAGCCACATTACTAACAGGACCATGCTGCTAACAGGGCCAAGTTGCTAACAGAGCCACTCTGCTGGCAGGGCCATGTTGCTAACAGAACCAGTCTGCTAACATGATCAGGCTGCTAACAGAGCCACTCAGAGCCACATTACTAACAGGACCATGCTGCTAACAGGGCCAAGTTGCTAACAGAGCCACATTACTAACAGAACCATGCTGCTAACAGGGCCAAGTTGCTAACAGAGCCACTCTGCTGGCAGGGCTGCTAACAGAACCAGTCTGCTAACATGACCAGGCTGCTAACAGAGCCACTCTGATAACAGAGCCACATTACTAACAGGACCATGCTGCTAACAGGGCCAAGTTGCTAACAGAGCCACTCTGATAACAGAGCCACATTACTAACAGGGCCATGCTGCTAACAGAGCCACCCAGCTAACAGAGCCACATTACTAACAGGACCATGCTGCTAACAGGGCCAAGTTGCTAACAGAGCCACTCTGCTGGCAGGGCCATGTTGCTAACAGAACCAGTCTGCTAACATGACCAAGCTGCTAACAGAGCCACTCTGATAACAGAGCCACATTACTAACAGGACCATGCTGCTAACAGGGCCAAGTTGCTAACAGAGCCACATTACTAACAGGACCATGCTGCTAACAGGGCCAAGTTGCTAACAGAGCCACATTACTAACAGGACCATGCTGCTAACAGGGCCAAGTTGCTAACAGAGCCACTCTGCTGGCAGGGCTGCTAACAGAACCAGTCTGCTAACATGACCAGGCTGCTAACAGAGCCACTCTGATAACAGAGCCACATTACTAACAGGACCATGCTGCTAACAGGGCCAAGTTGCTAACAGAGCCACTCTGATAACAGAGCCACATTACTAACATGACCAGGCTGCTAACAGAGCCACTCTGATAACAGAGCCACATTACTAACAGGACCATGCTGCTATAGTGCCATGCTGTCTGCATGTCTACAAACAAGACCATGCTGCTAACAGAACCACTAACTGGACCACACTGCTGGTAGGACAGCACTGCTTACAGAACCTCACTGATAACAGAACCATACCATACCATTTTATTTATAAAGCACTTTAAACAGGAACAAGTCCACACCAAAGTGCTGGACAAACAAACACGCAACAGGCAACACAGACAATGAAGTACAACACGAAAAACATAAAAACATTGCAGATCATAAATCAAACGATCCAATACAAATCAGCTGGCATTGAAAGCAATGGAGTAGTAGTGAGTTTTTAACCGGGATTTGAAAACCGAGAGGGAGGGGGCCTGTTTGATGAGCAGCGGTAACTCGTTCCAGAGTCTTGGGCCTGCTACAGAGAACGCCCTGTCACCCCTGCGCTTAAGGCGAGTTTCTGGAACTATTAAGAGTACCTGATCCTCTGACCTCAAAGCACGTGGAGGGACATATGGGTGTATCAGATCCGAGAGATAGGCGGGGGCGAGACTGTTCAGCGATTTGTAGACATACATGAGAATTTTGACCACACTGCTAACAGTAACATGCTGCTGGCAGACAGTGCTAACAAGACCATGCTGCTGAGAGAACCTTGCTGCTAACAGTAACAGTGTTTTTATAACACTATTTTAGTTTTAATTGCTTGTTATTGATGTGTACAGTACTGTTATCTGTAGGCTACTCTGTATGTTGTCCATCTAAAATAAGTCTCTCTTGAAAAAGAGTCCTCATGACTTAATGAGACTACATGTACAAATAAAGGTTAAATAAAAAACAAAAACTTCTTCAGTAGCTTTCACCAAAAATCATTCAACAATAAGCATTCTCACAGCTTATTTTGCAGCAAATGTATTTTTTTTCTAGTTATTATTAGATATGAGGATGAGGATCAGTTCCTCCAAATCCGAGGCCATGGTCTTGAGCCGGAAAAGGGTAGCATGCCCTCTCCGGGTCGGGGAGGAGGTCCTGCCCCAAGTGGAGGAGTTTAAGTATCTCGGGATCTTGTTCACGAATGAGGGAAAACTGGAGCGTGAGATCGATAGGCGGATAGGTGCAGCGTCCGCAGTGAAGCGGGCGCTGTACCGGTCTGTCGTGGTGAAGAGAGAGCTGAGTCAAAAGGCAAAGCTCTCAATTTACCGATCGATCTACGTTCCCACCCTCATCTATGGTCATGAGCTTTGGGTTATGACCGAAAGAACAAGATCTCGGATACAAGCGGCTGAAATGAGTTTTCTCCGCAGGGTGGCTGGACTCTCCCTTAGAGATAGGGTGAGAAGCTCAGTCATCCGGGAGGGACTCGGAGTAGAGCCGCTGCTTCTCCACATCGAGAGGAGCCAGTTGAGGTGGCTCGGGCATCTGGTTAGGATGCCTCCTGGACGCCTCCCTGGTGAGGTGTTCCGGGCATGTCCCACCGGGAGGAGACCCAGAGGAAGACCCAGGACGCGCTGGAGGGACTATGTTTCTCGGCTGGCCTGGGAACGCCTTGGGATTCCCCCGGAGGAGACTGCTCCAAGTGGCTGGGGAGAGGGAAGTCTGGGCCTCCCTACTTAGGCTGCTACCCCCGCGACCCGACCCCGGATAAGCGGAAGAAGATGGATGGATGGATGGATATTATTAGATATTAGGTATTATTCACTTTAATTTATTCTAAGTCTGTTTTCAATACTTTTGCTCATCTTAAAATTTGGCTACAAAGCCAGATGCTAACATCTGTAAATAAAAGCTAAAATGTTGATCTCTTGCCTCATATTCCACTTTTGATTTTGAATGTATTTATGATTTTATAATGTTCTTCTAGATTAGTGAAAGCTTCTGTGAGGTGGCATAATAATAATAATAATAATAATAATAATAATAATAATAATAATAATAATAATAATAATAATAATAAAATTAATAATAATAATAATAATAATAAACAGTTGTCTTTTATTCATCTTCTTACAAATGAGTCTGTAAGTGAACAGCATTTATAAAATAAAAGTGCCCCAGAATTCTGTCCCTGGTTTATTGGATTCAGGCTGTAAATCTTCAGGATGGATTTTCAGCTTTTTGTCAGGCCTCTAATTAACTAATGGCTCAATAAATCTCTGTATTTCCAGGAGTGGGAGCAGGGGACAGAGGAGCCACAGCACCAGATGAGTACAGCCAAAACACACACAAGCAGCGGGACAGAACGTGCACAGGTTTGTACGGCTGAGATCCTACACACAGTCTCTGTGGGAGGATTTATACAGCAATAAAAATGACAAGAAGTAAAGCTGTTTGTGTCAAAACAGGAAGCAGTTTTAAAGGAAGAGCAGCAGAGAAAACTCTTAAGAAACTGATCATCCTGTTATACAATTAATCTCACTTTTAATCTTCGGTTTGAACCTTTCATTGTTTATGTTCTGTTGTTTTAAGGGTGGGGTAATCCGGTCCTTTATTTCATTTATTTTTTTCTGGAGGAATGCAGCTCCTGAATATTTTCCTTCTTTGGTAACAGCGCAACACTGCTACGTCAAAAGGTTTCATTCAGTGAACCACTGTGACCACATGACCCAGAAAAATATTTGTGTATTCAGCTGCAGGTTGAACATACAAGTGCATCTAACAAAAATAAGAATATCTTGAAAATGTTCTATATTTTTGTCAGTCATTTCAGAAAGATAAACTTGTAAATTATATAGATTTATGGCATATTTTAAGACTTTATTTCTTGTAATTTTGATTATTACAGTGTACAAATAATCCATCCATCCATTATCTTTACCCACTTCTTCCTTTTTGGGTCATGGGGGTCACTGGTGCCCATATGCAGCGGTCAATGGGGTGGGGGACACCCTGGACAGGTCTCCAGTTCATGACAGGGACACATGGAGACAAACGAGACAAACAACCATTCACTCTCTCTCTCTCTGACACCTAGGAACAATTTAGAGTTACCAATCAGCCTAACATGCATGTTTTTGGTCTGGAGTACACGGAGAAAATCCACATGCACGGAGAGAGCATGCAACTCCACCCAAAGGGGTCCCGAGATGGAATTTGAACCAGCGACCTTCTCTCTGAGAGGCAGCAGCTCTACCGACTACACCACCATGTATTACCAGCTTACAAATATTGAAAAACCAAAATGATAAAAAGCTGGTTATAATTTTCTGAGTCACTGAATTTTGGTGTTTCATTACAGTATTTGTATGTCACAATCATCAAAATGACAAGAAATAAAGACTTGAAATGTTTCACTCTATGTGTAATGGATCTTCATTTTTGGAAATAATTGACAAACAAAAAAGCACTTTTCACATTTTTTTTAGATGCACATGTATTGCAGAGAAATTAACCAAAGAAAAATGTCATGGAAAGATCTACACATTTATATCTCAACAAAAACATATTTGAAAGAACTCTTTAATGGGTCTTAGTGCTTCTATAACAGGGGTCACCAACATGGTGCCCGCGGGCACCCGGGTGCCCCCAAGGACCATTTGAGGTGCCCTCGGACCTGTTCTAAAAATAGCACAACTCACTAAGCTGCATTTAAAATTTCATTTTATTCAGTTGTCATTCTTTTTTGTATTTATATATATTTTAAAATGTCTATCTTAAAAATATGTTCTTAAAAATATGTTTATTATACTTTTTTTTCAATTTACGCTTCGTTATTTCCGAAGAGTTTATCAAACTGGTGCCCTTTGTATGACTCCGTACCCACGAAGTAGCTCTCAATTTCGAAAAGGTTGGTGACCCCTGTTCTATAACATGCTTGTCTTTATGTGTGAGTTTTGAGATATCACTCTCTAACTGGTATTCTACGGTACATCTGCATCTAGATCATATTAAACAAATAAAGGCCCAACATTCTTTGAAGGACTGCATATCACCCATTGCCTTTCATACCAGAGTTTTACAATGGTGCTTGGATGTTTGTGAACCTTTTAGAACGTAACGCTTTTCATTTAAACCAAAAAGTTCTATTTTGGTCTCATCTGTCCACAAAACATTCTTCCAATGAACTTCTAGCTTGTCCATGTGATCTTTAGCAAACTGCAGATGAGTAGCAATGTTCCTTTTTGAGAGCAGTGGTTTTCTCCTTGCAACCCTGCCATGCACACCATTGTTGTTCACTGTTCTCCCGATGGTGGACTCATGAACATCAACATTAGTCAATGTGAGAGAGGCCTTCAGTTGATTAGAAGTTCCTCTGGGTTAATTTGTGATCCCACCGACTGTAACACACCTTGCTCTTGGAGTGATCTTTGTTGGTCTACCACTCCTGAGGAGGGACAATTTCCTCTATTCGTACACAATCTGTCTGACTGTGGATTGGTGGAGTCAAAACTCTTTAGAGATGGTTTTGTAACCTTTTCCAGCCTGAGGAGCATCAACAACTCTTTTTCTGAGGTCCTCAGAAATCCCCTTTGTTCGTGCCATGATACACGTCCACAAACATGTTGTGAAAAGCAGACATTAATAGATCCTGTTCTTTAAATCAAACAGGTTGTCCACTCACACCTGATCATCATCATCCACTGATTGAAAACAACTGACTCTAAATGTCACCTTCACATTAACTGCTAATCCTAGAGGTTCACATACTTTTGCCACCCACATTCATGTAATACTGGATAATTTTCCTCAATAAAATAAATGACCAAATACAGTATTTTCCAGACTATAAGTTGCTCTGGAGTATAGGTCGTTAGACCTCAGTGCTGCATTTGATACAGTTAATCACAATATTTTACTGCAGAGACTTGAATATGATATTGGGGTTACAGAAATGGCTCTAAAATGGTTTAAATCACATCTATCTGATAGATTCCAGTTTGTAAATGTAAATAATACATTTTCTTCATACACCAAAGTTAGTCATGGAGTTCCTCAGGGCTCAGTGCTTGGATCAATACTCTTTACCTTGTGTATGTTTCCATCAATTAATAAATTGGGCTGTTTCATCTATAGATAAGATTTTTTTCCACGAAGCGGACCGGGCCAGGAGAAGCGGCCTGCCCCTCTGACACGCACGCTGTCGGATACATGATGGACTCGTGGGGACAGTGGCAACCCATGTGTTTGACCGTCCTGTCTGTCGAAGACGTGGAAGATTTGTGGATTATTGGGATATTGGTGGCAGCTGCTCTGTTTTTTGGCGTGAGCGGAGCTGTCTGTTACTGGAAGATCAGGAAGACTTCGGCAGCTATCGGCGCACTGGCCAAACTTCCTGATCAGCAAGAGTCTCTGATCCGGGCTGTGAGCTCCTCAACCCAGCTGTTGTACGAGCTGAACCGCACAATGGGAGCGGTAGACCACCGTGGACCTGCGGTGCGCTTTGGAACTCGTTTACAGCCGCCCGGCATTAATCAGGGCACGGATGGGGGTTCGTAGCTTCGGAAACTCATTTGATTCGGCGATTTTGGACCTGAACAGCACCTGGACTCTGGAAGGCTGCAGTCAAAAAGAACACTGTGGCCTGGATTGAAGATAAACAATAACTATCTAATCTAGTTTCTGCTCGACCTTGGAAAAGAAGAAGGCCGTTTGCTAGGAACTATTCTCCTGGAGTGAAGCTGAGAGACACTGCTGACCCCCCCCCCTCCCTCCCCAGAGGTCTCTGGGAGTGCGCTCGGAGGCGCCAAGCTAACAACTGCTGAACTGTGTTATCTGAAGTGCTGCTCACAGACTCTTTTGATCTCCTTGCATGTCGTCAAATCTGCAACAATGTCTTGTCTGGTTGTGCTTATTGCTGATAGAGTTTTTGGGACTTTATCATAGAGTGTCTTAAGGCAATCTTTGATAGATTCTTTTTTTGAATATCACAAATGATACCTATTGTGTTTTTCCTTTTTCCATATCTGTTTGACCTTCATCCGGAGACGGATGAGCGCGGCCGCGCAGAAGAACATGTCATGTGTTTGGAAATGCTGCAGCTTGCATACTCTCCCTCTCTGGACGACTGTGCTACATAATCACGTTGTATTAATTAACTGGTGCAATGTTAATAAATAAATCTCTTATCTCTTATCTCTCTTATTAGGTAATGTTATTAAATAGCATGGGGTAAATTTTAATTGTTATGCTGATGATACACAGTTATATTTGTCTATGAAACCCAATGAATCCAATCAGCTACTTAGACTACAAACATGTCATAAAAACAAAAAAACCTAGATGATCCTTCATTTTCTCAATTTGAATACGGAGGCCTGATGTTTTGGTTTTTGGACCTGGGCATCTTAGGAATTCATTTTTCAGTTCTTCGCGCTCCTTAGATGGCATTAATCTGGCCTTCAGCTCTAATGTTAAAAACCTTGGTGTTACTTTCGATCAGGACATGTCTTTTATCGCCTACATTAAAAATGTTCCTAAAACTGCCTTCTTCCACCTGCGTGATATCACTAAAACTAGAAATATCTTATCTAAAAAAAGATGCTGAAAAAGTGGTTCATGCATTTGTCACATCTAGATTGGACTATTGCAATGGTTTTTTATCTGGGTGTCCAAATACTAACATCTTCAGTTGATCCAAAATGCTGCTGCCAGAGTCTTAACGGGAGTTACTGGGAGATATCATATCTCTCCATTTTTAGCTTTTCACCATTGGCGTCAAATCCAGAATAGAACTCAAAATCCTACTTCCAACCTACAAAGCTCTCAACAACCTAGCTCCATACCTAGACTCTCAGACTCAGAGAGTCAGAGTCAGAGAGTCTTTATTGTCATTTGCACCACATGTGGTACATGTGATGAAACGAGATTATGTACACAGGGTCCCAGTTACATCCAACAACAAAATGTAAGAGAAAAACAGTAATAACATCTAGGATATAACTAAGAAAAACATCAACTAGAAATACACTAAGCACTAATGTAATAGAAAAACATCATTACAAACAGCAGCACGAACATGAGTCTGTATGAGCAGATGGTCACAGATGAACACAGCAACAAGAAAACAGATCAGCATCAGCATGATGTGATATTTTGCAGTGATTATTCTTATTGTTTATTTATTCATGAGTCTAACAGCCTCAGGGTAGAAGCTGTTCCTCAGTCTAGTGGTTCTACATTTGATGCTCCTCAACCTCCGTCCTGAGGGGAGTGGGGCAAAGAGTAAGTGTGCTGGGTGAGTGGGGTCTTTCATGATGCAGGTGGCCCTCTTCCTGCATCTGGAGGTGTAAATCTCTTACAGCTTTCGCATTTGAACAAACTCCTCCTAGGGATTTTGCTCAATCGGGTTCAAACTTGCCAGTTTTTTCTTAAGGCATGGAGGACCAAACGTTATCAAAATGGTTTGTTTTGAAGCATGCTGAAAGGGCGGAGCCGGATGTCAAAGTTGGACATCTCGCCATGAAAAACGAAACGCTGATAGCACCTACACAAAAACTGTCTAATACATCAAACCTTCAGTGATTGACACACATCCAGTCCCCTGCAATACTGAATGGTCAAATCATGACATCACTTAAGCCACGCCCCCTGACACAGGAAGTGTAAAGTTTTACGTTGAATGGTCCCGATCAAACCCCTGTTACCTAATCAGTCTGACAATGTGTCCAGTGACCGAAGACATGTTGGTGTAACAAACTTTCCAACACTGACCGTTTCGGGTGGAGCATGTGGGCGTGGCGACGTGGTGAAGTTAGATGTGACACCGTCGCAATACATTTGGTTTTAAAATCCACAGATTTGAAACGAGGAGTACCAAAATCAGTATGATCAATCATTGCCCACCCCTTGAACAGGAGTCCATGATAGTTGTCAAATAGCCTCCACAGCGCCCCCTAGAATATTTTAAAGCCTCAGCCCCAAGCCATTTTTGGCCAGACAATTCTGAAACTCGATGAACATCTGTATCTTCTCTGGACCTACGAAAAAGTCTCTTGGAGCCCTGGTCCAAAACCAACAGGAAGTCGGCCATTTTGGGTCAAAGGGTCATTTTCCGGCGTTTTGAATTGCGGATTTGAACGAACTCCTCCTAGGGATTTTGAAGGCTTGCCTTCAAACTTGGTTAATATGCCCTTAACACATTGGACAGTAAAAGTTATCAAAAACTTGCATTTTCGTTTATGCTAAAGGGGAGTGGTCAGGTCTCAAACTTGCGCTTCACACCATAAAATATCAATAAATGTTAAAAATCATTCAATATTTTTAACTTGATAGTTTCACTCCCTACCGGCCACAAAAGTATCCTCCAACAAACCTAATGTGGCCCATGGGCCACCAGTTGATAATCACAGTTGTAGCAGGTTGTTGCGGCTCTCAACACGTTTAATTTAGTGAATGAAGGTGTAAAAATCACTCTCTGGATCATAAAGGCTGCAGTAATGGTGGTTCTCTTTATATCCACAAAAGGCCGACACAAAATTAACAAATACAGGTTTAAGTCACTTGTGGTACGTATTAGGTATAATATTACATTGTAAAACATGCTGAAACAATCAGTATGACTAATATTTGCTTTTTTCATCATTTAATTGCTCTAAACATCTGAATTTATGCCGCTTTTGCTTAAACAAAGAAGAAAACATTTATGTCTTTTGTTTTCAAATATTTAGTGCAAGAATCATTCAGTAACTGAGCTGCAACACTGATGAGGTCTGTGTTGAGTCAGACAGTTTTTTTGAGCCATGGCCCTCATATACCCCAAATAAATAAATAAAAATCCTACCTCCCTTGCATTTATCTAAAACTGCACTGCAAAGAGTACGCTGCTGATTCCACCTCAGTCTTGATGTTCTGTCGGTCCCCGGGGACCACTTATAGCAAGAGGAGACCCGAGTCAGCACTTAATGAGCACCAGCTAGTGAGTGAAACACATACCATGACTGCTTGGGGGGTGGGGGGAATCTATAAAATTGTTTGTTACTGCAGAGCTGTTTCAGATCACAGTGTTTTCTCTGCAAATAAAGAATCACTGGTGTTAATCGCAGTCGTTTGCATTTGGCTGCCGAGCGTCTCGTTCTCATGCATCGAACAGTCCTGTGCAGAGTAACACGCCACGTGGAGTCATCTATAATCTTCTAGCGTGAAACACCAGCTGTATTCTCTGAAGCATGTATCGTTTGGTCTTGTGCCATACATTTCCTCCCTTTCGTTGCTTGTGCAGTTCATGAACAAGCTGCGCCTTCTTCGGTAGCAGAGCTTGGATTCTGACCTCCAAACATCATTGGTCAGCGAACTGGTGTGTGTGGGTGGGTGGGGGGTATGGGGGGGCATACATACTGCAGTGCTTTTTTCTGCATGAGGCTGAAAGAACATGCTACATTCCTACTTCCCATTTCTGTGCCTATATGACCGTATTTTCTTTCATCTCATCTCTCCATCTACAATCTTTTCTTCACCCTTTTGCCTGAAAGTGCTAAAATAACAAAGGCTCCCAGTAATCTTTCAGATTTTAAGGTGTACTAATAACCAAGGATTAACAAATGTTTACAGCATTACTAAATATGTTGGAGAAAACGAAAAGAGTGTAAAGCGCATACACATCTCTGTGTACAATGTATCATACACTACATGTAGCCATGAATAACCAGGAGCGGGTAAACTCACCTTTCATTTCCATGCATTCCAATGCTCCAGAGATCCGGTTTGCAAACCAGAGAGAGGAGATGTAGTCAATCCGATAGGATGAAGAATGTGGCACACACACTCCCATTGATGGAGCCGCTGCCTCCTTCCACGAGTGCAGTCAGTGAGCCAGCCAGGACACAAACATGGACATCAATGCAACTTACTCGCTGCAGGGTTGCCCTCAGTGTTGATTCTTCACTTCAGAGTGCAGGCATTCATCTTGCTCTGACCTGAGCGTCATCTTTGGACCAAAAGTGCCTTCTTCTTCTTTAGAGCACCTTGGGATTACTGGCAGGAGACAGCTCTCTCCTAAATCACGTCCAATACGTGCTTATGTTCGTTTCAGCTTGCAACAATCTCCCACATCTTATCGCTTTCATATTATTAAAGATATTTTCCAAACCACCATGCTGATCACGCAGGTTGTCTTTGGGAGTCCAGCCATAGGCATAAAGCCCTGTAAGCTGGCTCAGCTTAGCTGCAGGGTGAACCAATCAGGTGGCCTGAGGTCTATCCCAAGAAGAAGCTGCTTTATTATCAGAGTGGAGGATAAAGGAGGGAAAACAAGAGATGGAAAGGTGTTCTTTAAAGTCTGGGGAGTATGGCAAGTTTTCTTAATACTGCAGTGGTTATGAATGTGGTCTTCACAAACTGCAAACAGGTCTCTCTTGTAAATGAGTCCCTGAGACTCAATGAGACTAACCTGTATAAATAAACAAGGTTGAATGAATGAACTGCAGAGCTGTGTTTATAAGAATTGCAGTGCTGTCATCCTCATTTACAATATCAATCCATTTACCAGAGACTAAACATGCTGAGTTAGAAGGTCACAGAGTCAAAGCCCTCCATTCATCTATTAGCAAAGTGGATAGAAAACCAGAAAAATGTCAATAAAGTGTGCGAAAGGGGGTTGCTTTAGATGCACACCAACCAATTGCAGTTCTGCTTGTTAGAAAGCACATTTGCACATGTTAGAGATCCCACAGTTATATGAAGTTCAACAAGTTTGCTTAAAGTACGGAAAACAATCCTCAAAAGAGCAATTGGGTGTATCGTCTGTAAAGTACAGTTAGGCAACCATTGAAACAAAACTAAATAGTAGCAGGCACAAAATAATTCCTTCACTAACATTTAGCTCTTCATTTCTTTTCAACCCACTCAGAAAAAATAAAATGGAAATATTCAACAAAGATTCAAGGATTGGCAGGGTTAAAAATAATTATCCAAAGGTTTTTAAATGATCAAAATAGTTTAGTCATCCATCTGTACAAGGGTCAATATAGAAACAAAGAACAATGTCTTGTTTTGTTTACCTCTTTAGCAACATTAGCTCATAAAATGAAGATCAAGTAATTTGCATTTGTTTCTAACATCCTCAAGCTTTGAAGTTTCAAGGTTCAAGGTTCAATGACTTTATTGTCATTCATCACGTGGTACATGGTGAAACAAAATTGTGTACTCAAGGTCCCAATTACACCCAAACATAGCAAAAATATAAAGTATAAAACAAACCAGTATACTTTGTATAAGAAACTAGGATACTGTATACCAAAATATATACGCTAAATACTAATAATGTAAAGCAATATGGTTAAATAGTCACCCGAACAGGAGTCTGTAATGAGCAGATGGGTATGAATATAGCAGCACGAAGGCAAGAGATCAGCAGCATGGATAATCAGCAGCTCATCATTGTTTGTGATGCATCCAAACACTACTGTATCATCTGCACACTTTACAAAATGACAGCCTGGATGGGTAGGTGTGCAGTCATATGTGAGCAGAGTGAACAGGAGGGGGCTCAACACACAGCCCTGAGGGTAGCCAGTGCTGAGGGTTATGGTGGAGGAGGAGAAATAAATAAATCAGTTCAGTAAATGTTCAACAAATTTAAAAATTTAAACCACTTTTTTTTTTTTACTGATTAAGTAAGTTGTTGCCTGCTATATCATTAATAGGCAAAAATATCCATTTGATGGCATTAACGATTGAAGCTTGTGGCTAAAACTGGAGTGACTAGTTGATTTTTTGGTAGCACGACCAATTAAAAGTGAAAATAATAATAATAAATAAATAAAGCAAAACGTTTGCTGTCAAAAATTAGAAGTGACAATAAGTTACGACATGTTTTTTTTAGATTGCTCAGTTTTGGAGTCAGTGATATTTAATGGAACATTAGAGAAAATGGAATACAGGTAGTCCTCGACCTACGACGTAGATCCGTTCCTATGCGGCGGCGGAAACCGATTTTCGACGTAAGTCGGAATATACGTACTGTACATACTGCACCATATATATGTATAGTACTGTATTACCAAGCACTTAGCCTATCCTAACACAGTACCCTACATAATTATCAAAAAACACATACGTTTGGAAGCCATAATGAAGGGAAAAAAGAGTTAATGGCCTACTGGGATGCTGTTGACGCCGTTCTCCTCGGTCCATCCGCCGTATTCCGTTTTCCGTTTACAACGTAAAACCGCGTTCACAGTACTGTACAGTATTCCTCTGCCGCTGCACCGCGTACAGTACAATATTTTCCACCACCGCACCACGTACAGTACAATATTTTCCGCCGCTCCACGGCATAAAGTACAATATTTTCCGCCGCTGCTTTACACTTACGACGTAAAACCGCGTTCACAGTACTACAGTGCAGTGTATTCCTCCGCCGCTACGTTTACGACGTAAAACCGGTCCATCCGCCGTATTCCGCATTCCGTTTACGACGTAAAACCACGTTCACAGTACTACAGTGCAGTGTATTCCTCCGCCGCTACGTTTACGATGTAAAACCGGTCCATCCGCCGTATTCCGCATTCCGTTTACGACGTAAAACCACGTTCACAGTACTACAGTGCAGTGTATTCCTCCGCCGCTACGTTTATGATGTAAAACCGGTCCATCCGCCGTATTCCGCATTCCGTTTACGACGTAAAACTGCGTAACTCCGCTTTTCATAGTAATTTAAAAAAAATGTTTTATGGGAGATGCGTCATAACCACGAAACGTCATAACTCGAGACCGTCGTAACCCGAGGTCTACCTGTAGTTATTTTAAGGACCTTGCAGTGAATCAAAGTGGATTGTTTTGGAAGACTATTAATACAGTTTTCTCATAGAGTTTCAGATAAAAAAAATGAATAAACTTTAGATTTAGAAAAATAAATCCAAACGAGGCAACATAAATTTAAAATGCTTTCTTAACTAATTGCCCTAAAGGGAAATAATCAGTCTGTGACGCTAATGATGACAAAAAAAAAAAAGAAGAGATGAGTTGGCCAGCCATAGTTTTAAATTAAGGCCTTTGTTCAGCATCAACATTGAGTTATTTCTGTATTTCTAATAGTGCTGACCTTTTAAAATGGACTGACTGATACCATTATCTCAAGATTTATTGTCTCAGTAATGCACCTACTTCCAGCATAGAATTGCCAGAACAACAATATGTAGAGTGGAATAAAAATCACTTAATTTCATTTACGTACGACCTTTAACACCTTGGGGGTTAATATAGTTTTAGCTGACCTAGCTCATGAATACATGCACGCATAATAACAAAGAACAGTGTGAGTTATAGAAAGAATCCATGCAAACAAACTGTTTGTGAAAATTTTTCCTGTATCTTCTTTTTGGCTGGTTGTATCACAAAAATAAAGGACCACTCCAAGACAGAACATACTGGCAGTGATGAGAACAGTGTTATACTGCCCTCTTGTGGCTATTTTATGCAAAACAAGACAGTTTTTAGTGTCAGCAAGGTTTATTTTCCTGTTTTAGTGCATATGTGAATTCAAATAAACAAAACGATTAAACACATCTATGCAAACTTTTAGCAAAAACTCCCAGTTTTTATGTTCTGCATCAGCGTGACGTTTTGAAGAAAACAAATAGTAAAATCAGGCCCAACTTGTTGACATGCAAATGGGATTTTCTTTGAGTTTTTAAGAAAAAGTAAACAAAGCCAGGAGCTAAAGCGAATTAATTTATGTTGTTTGTTTGTTTACTCGTTCAAAGATGGATCTTTATACCCAGTAAACAGATTTTCTGGTTGTAGCAGCGGCACAGCCCTCGTGTGCAAACCAAACCTGTCGAGTTAGAGGAGGCAGCAGCTGCTTCTTCAGTTAGTCTCTGCCTAACTTTACACGCAAACGTAGTAAATGTGCACGAGTCTTTCAGATCCTTGTTGGAATGCGGCTCATTTCCTCTTTTCGTAGGGCTCATAATTAAATCACTCATTTCAAAAGGTATTCATCCAGCAGTTGCACTGTAAAAACAAGCAGAGCTGAAACTGTTTAAAGAAAAAACACATGCTAAAAACAGACTGTTAAACAAACATTCATGCTCAATAATCCAGGTACAAAATCCAACAAAGTTCAGTTAGGTCAGCTGGACGGTTTCTTTTTTTGTTGTTGAGACGTTTCGTCCTTCATCCAAAGGACTTCATCAGTCCGAGCAGGGGCGGTCCTAGCCTATTTGGCGCCCTGGGCGAGCAACCCCAATGGCGCCACCCCCCCTTTAAATTATATAACAGTATGTTATGTCACAATGCCACACACCACAAAATTCATTGACTTGATAATTAACTTGAATGGTGTTTTGCAGCAAAGTTCATCATCATGTCTCACCTGTTTCATCTCTCTCATTTACAAACTGCAGCTGTTTGAATGAAACATGTGTCAATGTTTGTACATTTAGGTGTGTCTGTTTCCAGAGCCTCTCTCTTTTTAATCCTTCTCTTCTCTGCACCACCCTCCACTGACCGCATTTACGTGTCACCTCCGGGCACGTAACAAAAACAAAACAAAAAGTGGAGAAGGTGCACCCCCGCAGCTGCTGCTGCTGATAAACTGAGGACATGTGAATAAATGAAGGACGGGGCGGCCCAGGAGCAGCGCGGTAGTAGTGTTCTGTGTTGTATGTTGTTAAAAACAAAAGTTGTAAAAGAAAAAAAAAAAAACGAGTGCTGGAGGCCGCCCTGGGCGGCTGCCCTTGTAGCCCATATAAGAAACCGCCTCTGAGTCCGAGAAGCCACAAGAAACTCAGTCCCACAAGCAGCACCTTTACATAGTGGACTAACCAGATTGCTGGTGATAAGATTCTGGAGTCCACCCTCTCCCCCATTGACTCCACTGAGGCAGCCATGGCCAAAGTGGTTCAAAACATCAAAGTTCATGCGCAATAATCCAGGTTTAAAAAAAAAAATCAAACAAAGTTAAGTCAGGTCATCCAGGTCTTTTTTCACCAGGATTACTGAGCATGAACTTTGATGTTTTGAACCACTTTGGCTGTGGCTGCCTCGATGAATCGACAGGAGAGAGGGAGGGCACCAGATCTTATCACCAGCAAACTGGTTGGCTCACTATGTGAATGTGCTGCTTGTAGGACTGAGTTTGTTGTGGCTCCTCAGATGAAGTCCTTTGGATGAAGGACGAAACGTCTCAACAACCAAAACATAATAAAAAGAAAAGAAACCGTTGAGGACCTGACTGAACTTTGTTGGGTGTTAAGCAGAGAAACTTCTGCAGTTATTAGCTAACAGCAACGATATGCTAGCACCGTAGCATCGTTCTCCGAGTATTTATTTAGCTTTAGGGCGTCTTTTATAATAATATGAGTTTTTTTTTCTTTTTCATCAAACCGTTGGCTGAAAAGTAACCAGAGATGCACTCGTGTAGATTGTTTTACTGTCTGGCGTCATATCTTTATCATAATTTCATATTATGTGTGTAGCTATCTGCTTGTTCTTAGGACAACGGATGAAACTGTTGCGCTAACTCCGGCATATTTACATTGATGCTTACTTACTGCTGACATATTGATAAATATGCATTGTCCTAATTTAAACAACTAAATTAAATAAATAAATGAAAATAACGCGCTCTTTTCTCTTTGACGTCATCAGACACAACTTCCTTTACCCCTTCACAATAAGAGTCCCAAAGAAACGACCGCCTCTTCCCAAATAAAGTTCACGTAAATTAATTCATATCGTCACAAATACAGTGAAACCCTTTACTGTGTTTACAGATTGACTTATAAGAGGCGCAGTGGCAAACGGCAGAAAGAAGTGAAACCGGACCTGCAAGTTTTCCATTTCCTTATTTTCGTGTTTTGGCTGCTGCTGCTCGGAGGAGTCGACTGAGGTGAAGAAGCTGCAGGAAGCAGACTGAAGAAGTTCTGCAACATCTGTGTCTGGTAAGATGTTAGTCCTGCTTTTGACCCCATGATCACAGCTGCACGAGCAACTTTTAACATGTGGACTTTATCAACTTTACACTTTTTTATACAAATATCGCAAAATGAGAATGTATTGTCCACGTCATCTGTGCTTTGACCAAAGCTTTAAATTTGCTCTGTTGTTTTAATGTTCTAATATGTTTTATAATTGTCTCCTTTAGAACAACTCCTTTATTGTTTACTGCTGAAACTATTTTTATTGTCTGAATGTTTATGAAGCATTCACACTACTGTATTACAGCTGATCATCGTAGGTTTTTCAGCATCTTTCTCGTTCCACAATTTTTGTGCTGTTTCAACAAATCATAAACGTTCAGCTCTTTCAGGAGAAGGGTATGCCTTTTGTATTTGTGCAACTTTAACTTTTTGAAATATTTAACCTTTTCTGCCATTTATTTCTCATAGAAAATGAATTGAGCTCATTTTATGTCCTTTAAATCTTTAGATGTGTTTACAACCCTTTACTGCTCCTTTCACATTTTTGTTCTGGTTCAGCTTCTTTCAGCTTCTTTCAGCTTACTTCTGCAAATTTACACATTTTTTTCAGCGACTTTCAGCTGCTTTGTGATTCTTTGTGCTTATTTTTCTAACTTATTTCTGTTAATTTCAGCTTGTTGTGCTAATTTCTGCAAGTTTCAGCATTTTCTGCTATTTCAGCTACTATTTAGCTGTTTTTATGCTAATTTCAGGATTTTCACCTAAATCCACATTTTGGCACTCATTAAAAAATTCAGACTAATTCAGCAAAATGTGCCCTCTCTACTTCCTTCTTGTAATTTAAGCTTCTTTCTGTTTTTTTATAGCTACAATTCAGCAGTTTTTTGTTGTTGCAAATTTCCTTTTTTTCCCCAAATATTTTCCACTTTGTAGAGTTAATTTCTGTTTCTTTAAGCTTAATTAGGGAGCCAAGATGGTCTAGTGGCAGGGCTTTTGACTTGGGACCCGAAGGACCCCGGCCACTACCCACCTTGGGGTGTCTATGAGTGCACACCTATTTCTCCAGCTCCCCGGGCGCTTTCTGGCTGCTCACTGCACCACCTGGTAGGTGGTTGGGTTAAATGCAGAGACGAATTTCGTCTGTGTATGGGAAACATACGCAGATGACAGGAAAATACATTATTATTATTATAATTAGTTGTGCTCTCTCCGTAATCTTCTGGTATTTTACGCTCCTTCTTAGCCTGGTTAAAACCAGACCCTTGTCCTTCACTTCACTTTGTACTAGGGTCTGGGACTTCTCTCATAGACAAGGATTTCTCCGGTAGATTTTTGACCGGACCAATCAGAGAACAGAAGGCGGAGTTTTGTTAGTTTAGCCTGGCGAGGTCCAGGCTATTCAGATAAATAGCTCAGAAACCACTCGGTGGATATTTTTTCTGCTACCAGTGTGTAATTATATGGCTCTAATTTACTGACTGTTGGCCTAGATTAAACATTTGAGATAAAATTCGATTTTTTATCATTTATTTTCGTAGCGCACCCGAGGCTGTTTGGAAAATGTCAAACCGAAACAATTTAAATCCAGCAGATTTGACCATTTCGTGAATTGATTTAGGAACTGTTAAGCTCAGGAACACTTCTGATATAACGTCAGCTAAGAAATATATTTTTCTCAGCAAAGAAATAATAGTTTTTTACCTTGTTTTCATGAAAATTCCTTCGTGGCGGCAGCCATTTTAACTGACGACGTCAGTCGACGTCGTTCAAAACTCCGCCTTCTGTTCTCTGATTGGTCCGGTCAAAAATCTACCGGAGAAATCCTTGTCTATGAGAGAAGTCCCAGACCCTAGTACAAAGCGAAGTGAAGGACAAGGGTCTGGTTTTAACCAGGCTAGCTTACTCCTGCAAATTTACACATTTTTTTCAGCGACTTTCAGTTGCTTTGTGATTCTTTGTGCTTATTTTTCTAACTTATTTCTGTTAATTTCAGCTTGTTGTGCTCATTTCAGCTCATTTCTGCAAGTTTCAGCCTTTTCTGCTATTTCAGCTACTATTTAGCTGTTTTTATGCTAATTTCAGGATTTTCAGCTAAATCCACATTTTGGCACTCATTAAAAAATTCAGCCTAATTCAGCAAAATGTGCTCTCTCTACTTCCTTCTTGTAATTTAAGCTTCTTTCTGTTTTTTTATAGCTACAATTCAGCTGTTTTTTGTTGTTGCAAATTTCTTTTTTTTTCACAAATATTTTCCACTTTGTAGAGCTAAGTTCTGTTTCTTTAAGCTTAATTATGCACAGTTGTGCTCTCTCTGTAATCTTCTGGTATTTTACGCTCCTTCCTGTCTTTTCATTCACCTTTTTAAATCTAATTTACTAATTTATTTTGCTAATTTCTGCTTATTAAAACCAAATTCAGCAAATATGTGTGTTCTTTCTGCTTTCATTTACTAGAGATACCTGATTTTAGCAGGGTGATGGCAACAGTGGGCAACGACGACAACAAACGTAGGCTCTTTCTTCCATTTCAGCTACATTTCAGCATGTTTTTAGCTATTTTCAGCAAATTCTTCAGCAAGCATTCACACTGCATTTTCGTAGGAAATGCAATTTCTCTAATTAAATAGAGTTTCTATTAGGTGGGACTCAACTAATCTTATAAATGCTACAATATGCTGTTTGATTCTCAGAGATGTTTGGGACGATGGGACCTGGCTGTCTAACATGGATCATCTTCGTGTGCACCTTCATTGTGGGGGAGTATCACTGCATGACCTCCCACACAAAGACCGCCTGCGGTGTGAAGAACAGCAGAGCTGACTGCAGTCACCGTAACTTGAGCGCAGTGCCTCAAGATTTACCTGAAAACATCACCAGCCTGGACATGTCTCACAACAGACTGGCGCTGATTCTCCTCGACACAATGAAGCGATACAAAAGCCTGTCCCACCTCGACCTGAGCTACAACAGCATCACCAAGCTGGGTGGCTTGTGCCAGAGCCTGCGTCTGCTGCAGACTCTGAACTTAGCCCACAATGAAGTGGGTTTACTAAAACAAGACGATCTGGTGACCTGCACCAATCTAACATGGCTGAATATGGCTAGCAACAGGCTGAAACTGCATGGAGAACCCTTCACTTCGCTGCAGGTACATAATAAACTGTACTGGATCAACTGGTCTGTTTGAATAAAAAAACAAATATAACTTGCGCAGTACAACTCAGTTACAAAGGGTGGTCAAAATTAAAAGCTTGGTGTAATCAAGGGCCAGTTTTAATCAAGACACTAACTCAGGTCAGAAATCATGGCATCTTTTCTTGGTTGCAACGTCCTCAACATGAGGTTGATCTGTCCCATTTGACGTTCTTTGTTGCTCTTTCCATATCAAAGTAAAAAAATTCTGAAACATTTCTAATTTGTTTCTACTTCAAAGTTGGCCAGCTGTCATGAGAAGTCTGCATAAAGTCTGCTCAGTTTTTAAACAAATTGAGTGGCCACAAAAGTAAATTGCATTTAAAACATCACCTTGGGGGCCAGATAAGACGTTTACAAGGGACACGTTTTGCCCTCGGACCTTGAGTAGGGGTGCACCGATAAATTGACCAAACGATTTTTCAGCCCCGATTTTCTTAATTTTGGGATTGGAGATCGGCCGATACTTACACGAGAAACCGATTTTACCAATTTTTTTGTAGTTTTAACAAAAATTGTCTAAACTTCATTTATATTTCAGAGCACTACTTCATGGCAGGTAAAACAAGTTTATATTGTTTCTAGGATATTGCTCAAGGGTACGTTCATCAATAAAATAGGGATGCACTGATCCACATTTCTTACTTCCGATCCTTAACTCTGGGTATCGGCCGATACCGATCCAGATCCAGTTCCGATATCACCATCACAGATTTTATATGAGGCTGTAATAATGCATTTTTTGATCTGAGACTATTCTGTGACTACCGTCTTAACATTGTGTGAGTTAAACCCAATGAGGACACTCTCTACCTCACAACAGGAAACACCCAAACTTTAATAGCACACAAGAGGCAGGTCTATATCACAGACGTCCTTCTCACTCATGGTGCAGCTGGAAAACTAAAATACAGCTAAGTATTATGGGAAAGACAACAAAATCCACTCCCGTAGCGGTTAAGGGGAGTGGACTGTGTTGTCTTTCCCATAATGCTTAGCAGTATTTTAGTTTTCCAGCTGCACCATGCACATAATGCACGTTAAGCATTATGGGAAAGACAACACAGTCCACTCCCCTTAACCGCTACGGGAGTGGATTTTGTTGTCTTTCCCATAATGCTTAGCGGTATTTTAGTTTTCCAGCTGCACCATGAGTGAGAAGGACGTCTGTGATATAGACCTGCCTCTTGTGTGCCATTAAAGTTAGGGTGTTTCCTGTTGTGAGGCCCAGAGAGTCTTCATCGTGTTTAACTCACACAATGTTAAGACGGTAGTTACAGAATATAATGGAACACAAGCGCTCTTTGAAGCTGGATCGGAAATATCGGCAGGTTGGATCGGAAAATCTGATATCTAAATTATGCTGGTATCGGATGCTGATACTGGATTGGATCGGCCCCATCCCTACAATAAAATAAGACTGGAAAATTGAAGGATTGAAATGTTAACTTACAATGTCCATGTCTTTAACCAAAAGGTCTTATTAAAGGTTTACTGTCTGCTAGCAGCAATGAGACAACCGCCCTCTTCTGTTCTGCCTCTTTTACTTCATTACTTTGTTGATATGGAGAGACACCAAACAATTTCATTGTACAGGAGTATAATGATGATAGAAGTTCTTTCTTCTTCATTCTTGTCAGTGTTAAAAAAAAAAAAAATCACAGGAGACATGCTTAACAAAAGCATGTTGTTTACCTAAATCCATTATTAGCCCTAACGTTACGATCACATACAACATCAAAATGTCTGCAGCTGTCACTTCTGCTTTACACTTTATTCACTTTATTAATCAATATCAATTATTGGCAGCAGTTCTCCAAGCTACACAGGAAGTGCTTCACGAAGCTGCAATTGCAAACGGGGCGGCCGTGGTTTAGTGGTAATGGCAGTCGACCACTGATCGGAAGGTTGGAGGTTCGAATCCCGCATCCGCCCACCATGTGTCGTTGTGTCCCTGGGCAAGACACTTAACCCCGAGTTGCTCCCGGTAGGTCTGGATGGCGCCTTGCAAGGCAGGCTACCACTACCGGTGTATGAATGTATGAATGAATGGGTGGATGGCTGGTATTGTAAAGCGCTTTGGGGCTCCTCACAGGGGGCTGGAAAGCGCTATATAAATAAGCTCCACTTACCAAATACCGGTAATCATAATTTTATGTAAATGCATTTTTTCCCTTACCATTATACAAGCAGGGCACCCCATCAACAGAACCGAGCACCCTACCTACCGAGCATCCCTCCGTCAACAACTGTAGCGCGGGGTGCAATGCAAATGCACTAACAAAAATGCTACTGACGTACCCCTCTGCTCTGCCACCCCCCCACCACCCCGTCAACAACTGCCGGTATGGACATGCAGGGCACAATACAAATGCGTTAGCAAAAATGCTAATGATAAATCCACCCCACATTGATTAAAAACCAGCAGCAAAGTAGCACTAAGCTAGTGGGCGGGCAATACAGACGTGACTTCGTCCTCCCCCTTGCCCCCATCTTTGATTAAAAATTGGCAACAATAGTGCAATAGGTGGGCGCAAATGTAACCTGTCCTATGCCCC
>JBBPBX010009982.1:0-13730 GCA_038048925.1 Garcialebias charrua
AGCTGAGTCAAAAGGCAAAGCTCTCAATTTACCGATCGATCTACGTTCCCACCCTCATCTATGGTCATGAGCTTTGGGTTATGACCGAAAGAACGAGATCTCGGATACAAGCGGCTGAAATGAGTTTTCTCCGCAGGGTGTCTGGACTCTCCCTTAGAGATAGGGTGAGAAGCTCAGTCATCCGGGAGGGACTCGGAGTAGAGCCGCTGCTTCTCCACATCGAGAGGAGCCAGTTGAGGTGGCTCGGGCATCTGGTTAGGATGCCTCCTGGACGCCTCCCTGGTGAGGTGTTCCGGGCACGTCCCACCGGGAGGAGACCCAGAGGAAGACCCAGGACGCGCTGGAGGGACTATGTTTCTCGGCTGGCCTGGGAACGCCTTGGGATTCCCCCGGAGGAACTGCTCCAAGTGGCTGGGGAGAGGGAAGTCTGGGCCTCCCTACTTAGGCTGCTACCCCCGCGACCCGACCCCGGATAAGCGGAAGAAGATGGATGGATGGATGGATATATATATATATATATATATAGTATATATATATATACTGACCCATTATTTTTCTTCTTCTCTCGGCTTTTCCCTCTTCAGGGGTCTCCACAGCGAGTCATCCTTCTCCATCTCACTCTGTCCTCACTCCAACTACCTCCATGTCCTCTCTAACTGCATCCATATATCTCCTCTTTGTCTTTTTCCTGCAGCTGCATTTCTAACATCCTTCTACCAATATACCCACTGTCCCTCCTCTGGACATGTCCAAACCATCTCAGTGTGTCCTCCCTAACTTTATCTCCCAGTTGTTCAACATGTGCTGTACCTCTGATGATCTCATTCCTGATCTTATCCATCCTTGTCACTCCTAAGGAGAACCTCAGCATCTTCATTTCTGACACTTCCAGTTCTGTCTCCTGTCTTTTTGTCCATGTCTCTGTCTCCAGACCATACAATATAGCTGGTCTCACCACTGTCTTGTAAACTTTTCCTTTGACCTTCTGTCTTCCTGAACTGAAAAAGTTAGTTTTGTAGAAGCCTCCAGCCTCCCAGCCCCTCCTTGCCTTTGACAGAAGCGATGAGGTATCTGGAAGCGAGACAACTCTCAAGGACTCTCTGAAAACACATCTCTGTATCTTATCAATATCATATCTATCAAACCTTGAGGCTAACAATAATAATCTCTTGCTGTCCATTTACTGATCGGCCACATGAAGACTGAATATCACATAAAGGATAAGGATCATGAAACATTTAATATTACCGGTACTCATATTAGCTGTTTAAAAGAAGTGGTGCATAAATACATTAATGAATAAAATTATGGATTCTTGTAAGGTCAAAAAATACACATTCCCTGAACAGAGGCATGAGGGGACAAAAGAGGACGGAGACATCTGGAAAGCATTTTTAAAAAATCTGTATTTCTCTCTTATGTTTGTCTATTGTTGATTGTCCAAGGAAAATCTACTGTTGCTGTTGTCATCATTCTTTAGTTTGTAGACAGGTCTCTCTTGTAGATGAGTCCTCGAGGCTCAATGAGATTAACCTGACTAAATAAAGGTTGAATGAATTCAGGATGATGAGCTGCTGGTGAGGTGGAGACAAAGAGCCGAGCAAACACAAAACAGATTGAACGTGGGACCACCCACGATGAATGTTGATGGGGACAGGTGAGGGCGGCAGGCTGGCTGGAGGACACAGAGGAAGCTTACTGAGACTAAATGAAAGATGGAAGAAGAGTCACAAAAACAAACGAGCAGACACCCAAAGGACAAAAATAAAATCACCAACATGCACAGACACAAAAACATAATTCTCCTGTGAAAAATAAAATCACCAACAAGCACAGACACAAAAACATAATTCTCCTGTGCTATGGGAATTATTTCAGCTATTTTCCAATCAGTTTCTGACTTTCTGTGCTTGTTTCAATAAAAAACATGAGCGTTAAAAACACCAGGGAGCAGAAAACCTTCCATCTGTCTGCCTTCAGGGTTGCTGCACTTCACGGTTCGTAGAAAAGTGAAGGAACACGTGATTCTCTGCTCACACATTAATATTCTCCATCTCCAGCACGACTCTGCCATTCACCATTACTTTCATGAATATAACTATTTTAATCAATCTGCTAATTATTAGTTCAAAATGATCTTTCACTTAAACTAAAAACACTCTAATGATAAATTTAATAAATTTAATGATAAATTTAATGATAAATATCCCTGATTCAATGCCACCGTTCAGTCAGTTTCATGGACACTTTGAGTGTTCTTCATCAGCCAGACCCAGAGATTCATTTTACTCATATCGTTCTGTAAACACTCGAGTTGAATTTAACATGAAGGCCATCAGCAGAGAAATATGGAGCCTAATTAATGATGAGTGAGAAAGCCTTAATGCTTCACAGCAGGAACTGGTTTGTCACCGTCAGAGCAATCAGGTTAACGGATGATGACAGGGTGAGACGTCACCATGTCACCATGTCATTAGTTCAAACCCCCGCAGAATGTCTGCACCCGTGAAAACGTCACCAAGTCAAAAAGTTTTGACACATGATTTCAAGCCTCCCGCATTTAAAATCGTGAGATGAGGTTCTGGATGAAGAGCTGTTAAAGATGAAGATTGTTAGAAAACACTTTTGTTCTGTAAAACGTCACTCGTGTCTTTCCTGTCCATCATCTGAACCCTTTGTGTTTTAACATCAAGGATTGTTCATCATTCTTTAGTTTGTAGCAGGTCGCTTTTGTAAATGAGCCCTCGAGGCTCAATAAGATTTACCTGACTAAAAAAAGGTTGAATGAATGAATTTCAACTGTAACATTTTAAAACTAAGCCACAAACCTGCTTTTGTTTTTAGATCCATCCATCACGGTGGTCCAAAGGTGTAAATGCACAATATTAAAAAAACGGAATTACATTTGGAAAAACGAAATTACATTTGAAAAAACAGAATGACATTTGAAAAAACGGAATTACATTAAGCCAAAGCGGAAGTGGCCCAAATCACATTAGAAAAAACGGAATTACATTAGAAAAAAACAGAATGACATTAGCAAAAAACGGAATTACATTTGAAAAAACAGAATGACATTTGGAAAAAACGGAATTACATTAGAAAAAACAAAATGACATTAGAAAAGAATGGAATCACATTAGAAAAAACAAAATGACATTAGAAAAAACAAAATGACATTAGCAAAAAACGGAATTACATTTGAAAAACAGAATGACATTTGGAAAAAACGGAATTACATTAGAAAAAAACAAAATGACATTAGAAAAAAACGGAATTACATTAAGACAAACAATAAATGTAATTCCGTTTTTTATGTTGTACACCTTGGGGCCACCGTAATCCATCCATCCATCCATCCATCCATCCATCCATCCATCATCTATCATTTTCCACTTCTTCCAGTTGGGTCTTGGAGCAGCATCTTGAGCAGGGAGGTCCAGACATCTCTTTCCACTGCTACCTCTTCCAGGTCTTCTGGGAGGACTCCAAGGTGTTCACAGACTAACAGAGAGACGTAGTCTCTCCAGTCCTGGGTCTTCCCCGGGGTCTCCTCCCAGTTGGACATGCCTGAAGCACCTCCCTAGGGAGGTGCCTAGGAAGCATCCTTACCATCAAGTTACCTCAACTGGCTCCTCTCGATGTGGAGGAGCAGTGGTTCTACTCTGTGTCTCTCCTGAACTTCTCACCCTATCTTTAAGGGAGAATCCAGTTACCATCCAGAGGAAACATTTCAGCTGCCTGTATCCATGATCTCATTCTTTCAGTCTCTACCCAGAGTTCATGACCAGAGGTGAGGGGAGGAACGTAGACCGACTGGTAAACAGAGAACTTTGCCTTACATCTCAGCTCCCTCTTCACCACAAAAGACAAGTACAGAGTCCACAATACTGCAGATACTGCACCAATCCATCTGTCAATCTCACGCTCCATTCTTCCCTCACTCGTGAACAAAACCTCGAGATCCTTGAACTCCTCCACTTGAGGCAGAACTTCACCCTCAACCTGAAGAGGACAATCCACCCTCTGACTGAGGACCATGACCTCAGATCTGGAGGTGCTGATTCTCCTCCCAGCTGCTCCGCACTCGGCTGCGAACCGCTCCAGTGAGAGCTGAAGATCACGGCACGATGACGCCAACAGGACCACATCATCTGCAAAGAGCAGAGATGGAATCCTGAGGCCTTCTGGCTGCACTGAGAAGTTCTGCCCATGAAAGTTATGAACAGAATTGGTGATGGGCGTTTTTAGTTTTATTTAATTTATTTCTATGTGTATCTTAACTGTACTTCTTCTTCTTTCAGCTTTTCCATCTTCAGGGGGTCTCCACAGTGAATCGTCTTCCTCCATCTCACTCTGTCCTCTGCATCCTATGTCCTCACTCCAACTACCTCCATGTCCTCTCTAACTGCATCCATATATCTCCTCTGTGTCTTTTTCCTGGCAGATGCATTTCTAACATCCTTCTACCAATATACCCACTGTCCCTCCTCTGGACATGTCCAAACCACTGTCCCTCCTCTGGACATGTCCAAACCATCTCAGTCTGGCCTCCCTAACTTTATCTCCCAGTTGTTCAACATGTGCTGTACCTCTGATGATCTCATTCCTGATCTTATCCATCCTTGTCACTCCTAAGGAGAACCTCAGCATCTTCATTTCTGCCACTTCCAGTTCTGTCTCCTGTCTTTTTGTCCATGTCTCTGTCTCCAGACCTTACAACATAGCTGGCCTCACCACTGTCTTGTAAACTTTTCCTTTGTATCTCAACTGAACTGTGCTCTTTTGAATCTGCAGGTTCAGATGCATCGTGTACCCGTTCAAGCAGAAGCTGACCATCTCCACAGCCTCGCTGATCATCGTGGTGATCTGGGTTCTGGCCATTTCCATCATGTGTCCCTCGGGAGTCATGCTTCAAGTGACCAGGGAGCCCAGCGTTCGAATCTTACTGGGCTATGACAACAAAACAGGTCCTTTTTACTGGTGCAAGGAGAACTGGCCGACCCAGGGCATGAGGAAGATCTACACCACTGTCCTGTTTGCGAACATCTACCTCGCCCCTCTTTCCCTCATCGTGATCATGTACGCCCGGATTGGCATCACGCTCTTTAAAACTGCCGTTCCGACGGGGGGGAAGCCTGGCCCGGACAACCGTCACAACGTGTCCAAGAAAAAACAAAGAGTGATCAAGATGCTTCTGATTGTTGCGTTGCTTTTCGTCCTGTCCTGGCTGCCTCTGTGGACTCTGATGATGCTGAGCGACTACGCCAGCCTGACAGACAAACAGTACAGAATCATCAACATTTACATATACCCCTTCGCCCACTGGCTCGCCTTCTTCAACAGCAGCGTCAACCCCATCATCTACGGTTTCTTTAACGAGAACTTCCGAAGAGGCTTTCAGGCCGTGTTCAATTTCAGCTTGTGCGCGGCGGACGGACAGCAAAGGAAAAGCTACTCGCAGGGCAACTCCGTGCTCCCAGACAACAACCTCCAGAGCTCTTTGGAGCCCGTCTCGCTCAACAACCTGGACAAGAACTCCCCCAGGCCGTTCAACCACGTTACTGAGCGGGACTTGGTGATGGAGGACCTGGAGAAGGGATCGTGCAGCAGTGGCGGTGTGACTGCAGTGTCTATCTGAAGTCAGAATTGGGGATGTGCTGGTGAAGATTCTCAGTCATCCAGGACATGATAAAATCAAAAAAGGCGTTCAATACAGAAGCAACTGGACTTTATTTGTAACTGAAGATGTTTCGCCCTTCATCCAAAAGGCTTTCTCAATTCTAAGAGCAGACTGTGAGAGTAAAGTTGTAAATGCTGAGTTGACACACACACACACATACCTATGTAAATAGACTATATGCCACGGGTAGCGGTGACGTACTTCCATTAAAATACAACCCACGTCCGCCACTTCCGAGTCCCATCCACTGCCGTTGTTGTTAGCGTTAGCTCCTAGTAGCGGACCATGACAACGACCCGAAACGGGAAGCGGCTGTGAGCCACTGGCACTACAAGTGAGTTCCGTTGTGTCCGCCCACCGGTGGGTACAGCTGTTCCGTTCCCCCGCTGAGGGGGGGTTAGGGCGACAATTTATCACGGCTATCCCTAGGGGAAACGTCGCTATAGATTTATATAGATTTATATGTGTATAGAGTTATTATTGGTGTGTATGTAGATGTTTTATTAATTGTATTTAGTCATTTATGTTCGTGTCATTCCCGCTAACCGGAAGTGCGCCGCCCGGGTAATGAAGGCGGAAGTGCTAGAACGGGAGTCCGTGGCATATAGTCTATTGAAGACTGAGATAACACACACATACCTGAGATAACACACACACATCCTATGTAAATTGACAAAACAAGTCAGTTGGCTACATCTTACATAAAGACTGAGAGTTTTTACTGGTGCAAGGAGAACTGGCCGACCCAGGGCACGAGGAAGATCTACACCACTGTCCTGTTTGCGAACATCTACCTCGCCCCTCTTTCCCTCATCGTGATCATGTACGCCCGGATTGGCATTGCGCTCTTTAAAACTTCACTATGTCCTCTGCAGGTCCTCTGTGGACAACAGACACACTGTGTGTGTGTCTCCTCTCATCTTTATGTAAGATGTAGCCAACTGACTTGTTTTGTCAATTTACATAGGATGTGTGTGTGTTATCTCAGGTATGTGTGTGTGTTATCTCAGTCTTCAATTTACATAGGTGTGTGTGTGTGTGTGTGTCAGCTCAGCATTTATAAATTTACTGTACTCTCACAGTCTACTCTTAGAATTGAGAAAGCCTTTTGGATGGAGGGCGAAACATCTTCTGTTACTAATGAAGTCCAGTTGTTTCTGTATTGAACGCCTTTTTGAGAATTGGGGATGCTAAAGCTCAAGTCTCCTGTGCCTCACAGAAAACAGACTGCACAGACCTCACTGTGGTATCGTCCGCAGTGAACATATTCTCATCTTAAAGTGAAGTACGTACATTTATTCATCATGTTTAATGTGAAGTATCTGAAAACTCAAAGCACATTCAGCTGCTCGGACTGTAGCCATCCAAGAAGACTTCAGCGCACACAGCTGAGACTGGAAGTCCAATAGATCCTTCAGTATTTTATGATGCAGGTTACTACTCGGGCCACTGGTGATGACATTAGAGGGATGAGATTTAAAATGGCAGTTCTTGACCAACCAACCAATCGGTCAACTTCTAGTGTCAACCGTCTGATCGGCTCTTTGGAATAAAAAATGGATCCTTTATCTGGTCTCATGCAGTTTTTACACCTCAGACTGATCAAAAATGAAAATCTAGAATATTCACCTGAACATTTCCTCTGACATCCAGAGCTGCACCGTTTAGTCTCAAACTGAAAAACTTTGAGACAGCAATAAAAAAAAACATTTAGAACCTTTTGACCTGGACCAGATAAAGAACCCAGTGTTATGTAGATGATGACTTGGCCAGCTTCCACTTCCTGTCCTCTGCAGGTCTCCTGTGGACAGTAGATGATGAGACCTTCACTCTATTCTCTGCAGGTTGGTGTTGATGTCTCTTAACATCAAAGCTCTCACCATGTTTCTGTCCTCTGCTGCTGGTGTTGTCCTTCGTCTTCCTGTAGGACGCCAGATGTTCCCGTCTCCTTCAGGAAGGTTCAGTTGTTTGGACTGTCCACCATGTGGTCCAGAACTCTTCTTTTCATCATAAATAACTTTCTCCTCTCAGCTGTTTGTCTGATCTAGATGGAAACACGTAGAAAATGTTGTTTGATGTTTTGCTGTCCAATCCAGATGTTGACAGCAGGACGGGGGCTGGTCCCTCTGGTCCTTCCACAGAGGACTTCTCTGGACTGCTGTGATTCAAAACTTTATTTAAACCACCAGTTGAACATTTTTCATCCTGGTTTATGTTCTGAACAACGTGTGCACAGAAACGTGTAAATACTGTCGAGCGTTAATGAACATTTGATGAGCGTTCTGATCGTGACAGATCTTTTTAACGTTTAATATTTTCAATGTACAGAAAAGGGCATCTTCATGTTTCACTGAACAAACGTCTTCAAGACTCTACTCCTGAACTCAAGAATTATTTACCAGAGTTAAACACAGATCACAAAGATTATTAGAAGATCAAGGCAAAAAAAATATACAAAATGGCCGAAAAGTTTCAACAAGCTGCATTTAAAAAAAAGAAGAAGAAGAAGCTCAGAGGGTCATAAAACATTAAACTTCTCTGCTTTGGACAAACATTTACTGGATGCATTCATCTTTGGAGGTTTGTTTCTCAGCGGCTGATATTTTATTTCTGTTGTAATAAATTAATTTAAACCTTGTGGATATATTTTAAAGGAAGATTTCCACATTAGGACCATTTGGGTGAAGCTGTCAGATAGGGGTGTGAATCTCTCAGTGTCTGGAGAATCGATTCAATTCCGATTTTTGATGCACCGATTCAATTAAAAATCGATTTTTGATTCTAAAACGATTTTCATTCCAGGATCGATTTTCGATTCTGAAACGATTTTCGATTCTGAAACCATTTTCAATTCAAATCATGAAAAGATTAAACAATAATGTAAACAAATAAAACATTTATTTAAAACAATAATGTATGCTTGTAGCAAACATTAATAATGTCAAATAATACAGTATAAATACAGCAGATGGGTATATGAATAGAATGCAGCAGCTTTAATCAGGTCCTGGAGGTCACTGGTGCCTATATCCAGCAGTCACTGTGCGAGAGGCAGGGGACACCCTGGACATGTCTCCAGTCCATCACAAATAATTCAAAATACAAACGTAAACAAAGATTTCAGCATAAACATTTAACTCAAAATAAAATAGACTTCAAAATCATATTGCATTCATCCATGTTTCAAATGTGTATGGATGGATTTTGTTTAAAAGATTTGTTTGGTAAATCTTTTCAACAAAAGCCATCTATCCATCATCTTTACCCGCTTTATCCTTATCGGGTCCTGGAGGTCACTGGTTCGGGTCAGATTTCTTCTTCTTTCTGCCACCTTTCATTTTATGTATTCTTTCTTATACTATGAGATGTGGTTTTATTTTCTTTATCTTTTGGGTTTTAATGTAAAAAGGACAAAAAAACGATTTTGGGGCTTTTAGAATCGATTTTGAATCGCCAGGACTAAGAATCTAGATTATTTTTTTTAAAAATCATTTTTTTTTCCTGCACCCCTACTGTCAGAGCCGTGTTTTCCTGCAGGGTCCCGGGGGTCTCTGGTGCAGAACTCCAGCAGTCACTGAGCGAGAGGCGGACCTGCCAGGCCCCCAGTCCCTGTCAAACTGAAGCCTCTGACGTTAGGAAACCTCTGGGTTCAGTTCCAGAGGATCTTTAAAGGGTCAAAGGTCAACAGTCGGTCGTTTTATTTGATTTTGGAGGAAACTTCCCGAGGATTTCCTCTGTGTTTTTATGTAAAACAGTTTTGTTCCTAAAGATTTCATTCTCCGGCAGATGGCAGCTGCTCTTCCATCAGCAGCAGAAACACCTCACGTGGTCTTTGGGTCCAACATGTCTGGCCCGTCAGCCTGAAGACACCAGGAACTTTGATTAGACCCAATTTCTGTCAAAGCAGCTCATTTATTAAAAGTTTCACAGAATTCGCTTCACCCCGTCTAAAATGACAGTTTGTAAAGTTCAGTTTGTTGTTCCCTTGTACTTTAAAATGTTTTTCTGGTTTGTTTTTTTACAGAAGTCACAAGTTTTAACAGAAACACCACAAAAAATAAAATAAAAAATGTCTTTAAAAAACAAGTATGGAATGTAAAACTATTTTGGTGCCTGTGGTTTAAAAAAGATTGTTGATGAAAATAAACTTTTTTGGTTTTGTTTTGTTTGCATGCAGATATTTTGTATTTGAGTCCGACGTGTTCAGGTTTTTGTGTCAGAATAAAGTGGACTGAGCTGAATCTGCTGCGTGTTTTTACAGAACGGATCAAAATGAACATTTAAACATGTAAACCGTCCGATTTAACCGCGAAGGGTTACGACACGTTCATGACCTGTTTAGACCAGAACTCGTTTCATTCTAGAACATTCTGCCGAGTTGTGGCTACAAAAGTTTTATTTAGCACACAGTCGGTATTTGATTCATTTTTATGGTGAAAATTGTCTTGCCTCAGGGAAAGAAGTCCCAAAATGAAGTCAGATCAGTAAAAGTAATGTATGTTTAAACTTTACAATTAATTAGGGTTGCACCAATCCACATTTCTTACTTCCGATCTGATACTTAAATCTGGGTATCAACCGATACCGATACTTTCCTGATCCGATACCGTTCAGGTATATGAGGCTCCTGTAATAATGAATTTTTTTTAACTACGACTACTGTCTTAGTCTTGTGTGAGTTAAACTCCATGAAGACACTCTGGGCCTCAAAACAGGAAACACCTAAACTTTAACAGCGCACGAGAGGCAGGTCTATATCACAGACATCCTTCTCACTCATGGTGCAGCTGGAAAACTAAAATACCGCTGAGCATTATGGGAAAGACAAGAAAATCCACTCCTGTAGCGGTTAAGGGGAGTGGACTGTGTTGTCTTTCCCATAATGCTTAGCGTGCATTATGTGCATGGTGCAGCTGGAAAACTAAAAAACCGCTAAGCATTTTGGGAAAGTCAACAAAATCCACTCCCGTAGTGGTTAAGGGGAGTGGACTGTGTTGTCTTTCCCATAATGCTTAGCGGTTTTTTAGTTTTCCAGCTGCCCCATGAGTGAGAAGGACATCTGTGATATAGACCTGCCTCTTGTGCGCTAGTAACGTTTGGGTTTTTTGGGTAGAAGAGTGTTTTCATTGGGTTTAACTCACACAGCGTTAAGACGTAGTCACAGAATATGGTGGAACACATGTGCTCTTTGAAGCTGGATCGGAAATACTGGCAGGTTGGATCGGAAAATCTGATACTTAAATTATGCTGGTGTTGGATACCGATACTGGATCGGATCGGCCCCATCCCTACCATTAATCTTTGTGTTGTGATGGCAGAGGAGCCCATCATTCATCCATCATCTTGTTCTGGGTTCAGGTCTGGGCCTCCCTGCTTGAGCAGGCTTGTAACCTCGAGGCGTTTCCAGATCAACTCAGAGACAAAAGCCTCATTCATGACACTCCGGTCCATTCAGAAGACACAACGAGGTGGAGGGTCAGAGTCAGCTCACCTCTGATGAGTGTGCCTCCTTTTCATTCATTCATTCATTCATTCAACCTTTATTTATACAGGCTAGCCTCGTTGAGTCACGGGGACTCATTTACAAGAGGGACCTGTCTCACTCACACCAAACAACCATCCACTCTCACACTCACACCTAGGGTCAATTTAGAGTCACCAATCAGCCTAACAAGCATGTTTTTTGGTCTGTGGGAGGAAACCGGAGTACCCGGAGGAAACCCACGCATGCACGGGGAGAACATGCAAACTCCACCCAGAAAGGCCCCGGACCGGGATTTGAACCGGCAACCTTCTCGCTGAGAGGCAGCAGCTCTACCAGTTGTGCCACCGTGCTGCCCTAGTGCCGTATATCAACAGGGCCGGGCTGGCCAACGTGTAAAATAAATATAAGAGAGAGAGTCAGAGTCAGAGAGAATTTATTGTCATTTGCACCGCATGTAGTACATGTGTTGAAAACGAGATTATGTACACAGGGTCCCAGTTACATCCAACAACAAATGCAAGAGAAAAACAATAATAACATCTAGGATTAACTAAGAGAGACATCAGCTAGTAATACACTAAGCCCTAATGTAGTAGAAAAACATCATTATAAACAGCAGCACGAACATGAGCAGATGGTCACAGATGAACGCAGCAACAAGAAACAGATCAGCATCAGCATGATGTGACATTTTGCAGTGTTTATTCTTATTATTTATTTATTCATGAGTCTGACAGCCTCAGGGTAGAAGCTGTTCCTCAGTCTAGTGGTTCTACATTTGATGCTCCTCAACCTCCGTCCCGAGGGGAGTGGTGCAAAGAGTGAGTGTGCTGGGTGAGTGAGGTCTTTCATGATGCAGGTGGCTCTTTTTCTGCATCTGGAGGTGTAAATGTCTGTGATGGTGGGGAGACTGACTCCCACAGACTTCTGTGCAGCCTTCACCACTCTCTGTAGAGCTTTCCTCTCTGCAACTGTGCAGCCTCCATGCCACACGTTGATGCTGGAGCACAGGACGCTCTCCACTGCACACCTGTAGAACGAGGTGAGGACTGAGCTTCTCAGACCGGCTCGTCTCAGCCGTCTGAGGAAGTAGAGTCTCTGATGACCTTTCTTGATCAGGCTGGTGGTGTTATTGCTCCAGCTGAGGTTATCATTCATGTGTACACCCAGGTATTTGTAGCTGGAGACCACCTCCACCGCAGATCCACCTATATACAGTGGGGTGTGGGTGTGTTTGTTCCTTCTGAAGTCCACAATCATCTCCTTCGTCTTCTTCACATTCATGTGAAGGTTATTCTCTTTGCACCAACTCTCCAGATGTTCCACCTCCTGTCTGTAGCTGGATTCATCATTATCTGTGATGCATCCCACCACAGCTGTATCATCTGCAAACTTAACAATATGACAGCCTGGATGTGTGGCTGTACAATCATATGTGAGCAGAGTAAACAGAAGAGGGCTCAGCACACATCCCTGAGGAGAGCCAGTGCTGAGGGTGATGGTGGAGGAGGAGAAGTTGTGGATCTTCACGGACTGTGGTCTGTTTGTTAAGAAGTCTAAGACCCAGTTACAAATAGAGGGGCTTAGTCCAAGTGTGGATAGTTTGTCTATCAGAGTTTGGGGGATCATGGTGTTGAAGGCAGATGTGAAGTCCACAAAGAGCAGACGCACGTATGAGTCCTTCTGATCCAGGTGGGTGAGAGCAGTGTGGACCACGGAGGAGATGGCGTCCTCTGTTGATCGGTTCTCACGGTATGCATATTGATAAGTAAATGTATAAACTGGAGCTGTTGCTCAGTGTGTGTGACCGCTTGCTTGTGGGATTAAACAACTACCATATTTTTTGGTCCTATAAGTCAGCTTCTTTGCATAATTTGCATGCCCTGCAATTTATACACTAAAGCAACTTGTTTATTTATTTTTTCTCCATTTTTATAAACAAATTTTGGGCTGAGATATGACTGTTTTCATTCATTCTGATTGAAACTATTGAACACTGCCATTTTCAGTCGTTAGATGGGACTCGAGTTGTATGGCATGCCGTTGTGTCATCTAATAGGTAAAAGTGGCTATTAATGGCACAATCATCTTGCCATACCCTGCCACCTTCGTCCAGCTCGCTTGGAGCAGCCGTCAAATCAGCTTCATTTCGCTGCACCGCCCCGGCAAAATGCAGCTGATTTGACCATTAAAGTGCATTTATTAAGGAAAAGTTCAACTGAGACACACCTTTACTATAATGTCGAGCAAACAACTACAGGTAATTGTTGGTTATCTTGTTAAATTTTGAAGAAATGCACAGTGAGCCGTCCCTCTGCGCCTTCCCGCTTCTGCAAATTGGCTTTTGAAATTAAGCTGATTTGACCATTAAAGTGCATTTATTACGTAAAAGTTCAACTGAGACACACCTTTACTTTAATGTCGAGCAAACAAATAATTGTTTTTAAGTGTTAATTTCTTGATAAAGTCCTCCCGTGCACGCTCCCGTGGCCGCCATTTGTCAGCCAACCAATTTTTGCCACAACACCGGCCCACATTTCCAGATTGTCAGCGGTGACACAT
>JBBPBX010009982.1:25047-35140 GCA_038048925.1 Garcialebias charrua
GCCGCAGCAGTGTTGAAGCTGCGGTGTTCAAAGCGTGTGGAAAAACTAGCAGCTTATAGCCCTGAAATTATGGTAATTTACAACAACAAAAAAGTTTGTTAAAGACATAACTATTAAACTGAGGTTGAGGTATCTGATTGTATGCATGTGCTTTGGTAAGTGTGCAAAGGTCAGAGGGCAGCTGCCCTCAACCTTCACTTCCATCTTTTTGTTTGACCTTTCATCCTACTCCTAACTTAATGCACACGCGCACACAGACACTCTCTTTTTACTCCCCTCAACATTATTTATGAGACTCAGTAAAATTCCTCTTCTTCCTCCAAGACGCGAGAGGATTTTTGACTGTGCAGAGAAGAGTCCGTTGTGCACGACATCTTTCTATTTTTAAATAGAAGCAACTCCAGGGAGGGGTCTCCAAGACGCGAGAGGATTTTTGACTGTGCAGAGAAGAGTCCGTTGTGCACGACATCTTTCTATTTTTAAATAGAAGCAACTCCAGGGAGGGGTCTCGTGCGCGTCCAGGTTGGTCTGACTCAACGAAGGATGTGCTGAGATTCATGTGCATGCACAATTTCACATCTGGATTTTCTGGCCTAAGCTGCTTTTATTTTTTCCTCAATTCTTGCACTCGCTGTGTTTAGTAGAAAACTCATCAGGTTTTTGAGCAGGAGGCCATCAGGAAACTAGACTCCTGCTCATTTCTCATTCCAGACTTCTGCAAACTCAAATATTTTAAAGTCTTAGCTGATTTTTGGTCAAATTTGAAAGTCTAACAAAGAAACATTCAGTGGAAATGTACAGAAATGAAGACTCCACTGAAATGAACAGGATAGTTCTGTTTATAAACTGATTGGAGAAAAGTGCAGAAATACATCTGTATAAATATGCTAATCAGTTCCCAATGTGTCGACTGAAACGAAAAGTCATCAGTCATGCACAATGGCTGCTGCCTCAGAGGGCATGATGGGTAAACTCAGCAGGAAGAGCAGCACAATGAACATCCAACAGAACTGATGGTGAGCTGCTCGTCATCACAGCAGAGTCACATCGTCTTTTTAAAGCCAACGCTTCTGGGCTCGGGTGTTCTTCCAGGAAACCAATTTAGCTGCTCCTCCAACTCAAAGCAGAGTGTTACTCTGTGTCAGTGCAGCTAATATGAAAACATCTGGATTAGAGGAATAAGATGAGTTAGAGTGATTGATTGTTTGTCTCTATGTGTCCCTGTGATGGACTGGAGACCTGTCCAGGGTGTCCCCCGCCTCTCACATTTTTTCACATTGTTTCACTTCCGGTTCTCGGCGGAGCAGCAGCTTTCCTCCTTCCCTCCTGAGTTTTCCTCTCCCTGCTTGGCCACTTTGTCTCGTCTGCAGTTTTATTTTTTCAGTGCTCGCTCGAACGTAAATTCTCGATGGATTTGGTTTCGTGGGCTGTTAACTCTATTGATAAAATTATTTCTACGAAGCGTTCCGGTCCTGGGGAACTGGCTTGCCCTTTGCAGTCGCATCCTGCTGGGTATATCATGGATTCCCGGGGGGAGTGGAATATGTTATGCCTGGACGTGCTTTCTGTCGAGGATGTGGAGGATATATTCATAATTGGAATTTTGATAGCAGGTGCTCTGCTTAGATGACAGACAAGACATTATTATTATTATTATTTTGGCTTGTGTGGAGTTCTCTTCTATCGGAAAATCAGGAAGACTTCCGAGGCGATCAACGCACTGTCGAAGGTCCCTTCTCAAACCGAGAGTGTGATCCGAGCTGTGACATCGATGAACCAGCTGCTTTATGAGCTGAACCGCAAAGTGGATTCGGCAGAGGATCGCAGACCACCGGCAAGGTTAGGGACTTGTGTGCAGCACCCAGCAGGGTCACATCTGGAGGCTGATTCATAGCTTGGGTCGGTGAAAAGTTTCCCATAATTTGGAGTGTATTGGATTCCAACGGCCACCTGGACTCAAGGCCACAGAAGAACACTGTGAGCCTCCCCTAAAGATAAATCATGCTAATCTAATCTGACTCCCCTGGGAGTCTGGACAGGCTGACTACAAAATCTGCGGAGTTGAAGCAACTGAAGAAATTAAGCTCTATCGCAATCCCCCCCCGAGAACTATTCTGTGTCCTCTGAGTCAGATAAGGCTGGCTGATCACGTCATCATCAGAACTCTGGCTAATCTGAATGGAGCTCATGGACTTGTCTCACTGCTTCGTCTTCAAATGCAAATGTGATTTGTCTTAAATGTTATGCTTGCTGGTAGAGTTTTTTGACGTCTCATATGGTGTCCTGAAAGACAAAATGTGATATATCTTTTTTGTAATACCAATGACTACTACCCTCATGGTTCTTTCCTTTTTCACACCTGTTACCTTCATCCCGATACAGATGGGAGAGGCCGCGCTGAAAGACAAAATGTGATATATCTTTTGATGTCTCATAGGTGTCCGGATAGCAGCAGCTTCACACTAGAGCTGTCATCGGGCCGGAAATCCACGGCCCTACCCTACCCGAGCCCTTAGTTTAATTACCCAAGCCCGAGGGAGCCCGCTGATTTCCTAGAAATCACCGCCCGACCCGACCCTACCCGATTAAAAAAAAAACAACAAAAAACAAAAAAAAAAACACTACGTTTATTTATTAAGCTTTTACTGCGTTCTCCCACTCAGCAAAAGAACTTGATGTTGTTCTTCTGTGTTTTGATGGAGGAGGTGTGAGCGCGCTGCTCGCGGTGACTTTTGATGTTGAAGCTTCAGGAAGTTCAGGTGCGGCAACTTGTTCCGCCGCAGATGAGAGCAGTGTGCGGACGTGAGCGTGCACCTGACGCACGTCAGCTGGTGACATAATTTTGAGCTTGTTAAAGTTAGGCCACAGAAATAATGCAACTCTGTGCAAGTCGTGGATAATAATTTTGCGCTCCAGCACTTCTGCATGTCTGCGGCGCAGAAACACCTGCTGCGGAGAGTCTGTGTGTGAGGACTGGCAGTGTTGCTTCAGTTTCTCATTCCAGAGACAAACCAGGTTGGTGGGATATTTGTCACCCTCCAGTTCTCTCTGTGCACGGTAAAATGGTTCGAGAAATGTCACTAAAAAGTCCAGCATGTCGGGGGAGACGCTGTCCAGGCGCGCGCTGCGCGCCTGCTCTCTGGCTGAGTTGCGCAATTTAGTGGCTGCGCTGCGGTTTTCACCATCTAAATTCACTCTATTAATTATTTCCTCATCAATAAACTTACTGCCTTATATTCTTTACAAGCAGATTAAAACAATTTTATATTGTGTGCATTTTTATTTAGTTTTGTTTGTGCTGTATGATTAAAAAAAACCACATCAAAGCCCGAGCCCGACCCGGCCCGCCAATCAAACGCAAAAATATGGCCCTACCCTAGGGATGGGAACCGAGAACCGGTTCTGTTAGAGAACCGGTTCTTAAAAGTCCAATTCCATGGAATTGTAGGTTGCGTGTCTTAACGATTCAGCTTATCGGTTCTGCTAACACGCTAACCGCCATTTTGAAGAGGGTAGATGGAGAAATACTTTTTTTAATCCAACAGATTTGACCATTTGAACCGGTTAAGCTCAGAAGAACCTTGTGCTATAAAGTCAGTGACTTTATAGCACAAGGTTTTTCTGAGTTTAATCGGTTCAAATGGTCAAATCTGCTGGATTAAAAACATTTCACCAGTTGCCCTCAAATTGGCGAAATGAACCCAAAATACATAAAATTAACGACTCACCGTCGAGTGGTCGACACAAAACACAAAATAGAATCCTCCGGCCGTGTTAATTTGGCTTGAAACAGCGGGAAACTCTGCGGATTTATCCAAGTAACCCCAGCACAAACAGCTAGCATAAGCACCGAGTCCTTCTTCTTCTTCTAGGTGGAGTTTAATGGCGGTTGGCAAACAACTTAAGGTGCATTACCGCCACCTACTGAGCTGGAGCGTGGACAGGAGATAAACAGGACAAAAAAAATAAATAAATAAAAATAACCCAACTAAAGTCTACCTAAGAAGTATGTGTCCTACAAGAAAAGTAGAAAGTGAACCACAACGTCACCAACACAACTAAAAGTGACTGCCAAGTTCTAACTGCAAAAGGAAAATGCAGCCAACCAAGGCCTTTCCGGGATCTATATTATTCGTTTATTATTAAAATGGTTTACTATATTTTTTTACCCAAATGAGAATTGATAACAGAATTGATAAGGAATTGAATCGATAAAGGACATCGATAACGGCATTGATATTGATAATTTCTTATCAATTCCCATCCCTACCCTACCCTACCCGAAGTCGGGTAGGGCTCGGGTAGGGTCGGGCTCGGGCGAAGAAACGACACCTCTACTTCACACACGTAGTCCCCTTCAGGATGACTGTGGGTACATATTCACGCTGTACTGGTGCAAACTTGTGCAATGTCAATAAAAGTACTCTGACTCACACAGTGATAGCTGGACATGGGCACCAGTGACCCCAGCGACCCAAAAAGGAAGAAGATGATGGACAGATAGATGTTCCTGTGGTGGACAACATCAGGACTTTTAGAAAGAGAAGAATAAAATCCATATTGAGACATCCAGACTGCGTCATAACGTGGTTTTAAGAGGAACCACGATGTGGACCCACATCTTAGGATCATTCAACTGGCGGTCCTGGGCCGGTGACTTCAGTCCAGCCCAACAAGTTCATAAAATAAAATTTTTAAAATGCGTGTGTGTGTTTCTCTGTTTATTGCATTTATGATTCAATGCAACAAAACTAATTTATTGTAATCTAGGGGAGTGGGGGTGCAGAGGTTAGAAAAGGTGGGCCTGTGATCAGAGGGTCGCCGGTCAACTCCCCGGACCGACATCAAAATGTGGGTGATAGGTGAAATACCCACACCTGCCTCCACCCTTATTTGCCCCACCCTGGGCCCTTGAGCAAGGCCCTTAACTCCGCAGCTGCTCCTCGGCTGCCTTCACGTGCGCTCACATGTGCAATGGGAAAAAATGCAGAGAATGAATTTCTCCATTAGGGATTAAAAGAATACAATACATAATAATAACAATAATAAAACGGTTTCTTTCCACAATGACTTTAACTGCTGGACGTCCAGCCCCTGAGCTGCTGGCCGTCAGTAACTGTGGCCCCCGGAGCAGTTTAGTTCAACAGCCGTGCACTAAAGTCTAATTAGTAAAAGATGTGGGGACACGATGAGTTTGTGTTTTAAAGTAAAATCCGACACGACGTGGCTGAGCTGGTCGTTTTCATGTGGACGGTGTGTGGGCGCACTCTTTGGTTTGGATGGGATTAAAGTTGAACATCAAGTTAAGAAACCGGTTTCTAACAGTGCACGCTGCCATTCAGGCAGTGACAGAGTGGGACAAAAGAACAGACAGAGTGTGAGTTCATCTTTTATTTTGCTGCTCCCTGTTCCAACAAACAGTTTCAGTAGTGAACACGTCCATCTACACACAGGAAACAGGAAGTGATGACAGCACCACCAGCACCGCGGTCTGGATACAGTACATGGACAACATCTGTCTGCGCCTCAGGGATTGTCACCGGATCGTCTACGGCTGCACTCGTCTTTAAAAAGCTCTCTAACATTAGCAGCACTCTTCTTTTTAAGAAGCAACGAGGAATATAAACTACGGTACTCAGGGAAGAAGACGTGAAACAGGAAAACAACAAAACGACAAGTTTTCTGCTTTCCTGCTCCATCCATCGGATGTTTTATTGGTTCAAATAAAGCATTTTGTTGTGCAGCCACAACTCTTAAAAACAAACAAAAACATCTGAAATGGAACATTTTTATTTACACCGAAACACAACGACCGTTCGGTCTGCCGGGAGTCGAATTAAAATGTGAAGAAAACTGGTTCACTGGCTGCAGCTGCAAAAAATAAAACATAAAAAGAATTTCATAAATACTTCTGCCTTAAAGCTTTGTACCTACAGTATTTACACGTTCTGGAGGTGGAGAACCCTTGCTGTTGTTGCAGTCAGATGCACGGTGGTTGAGTGAAAGTCCTTTAAGAATAAATACTTCTCTCTCCTGAACCTTGGTCTAATGTATAAAAAGCATTTTTAAAATAAAGTGGAGCAAAGCAAAGTTCTAAAAACACTGAAAGGTTTTAAAAAGTCCAGCTTGTTGTGCTCACAGTGAAACTTTATTTATGACAAAAAAAAGGGGGTTTGAGTTTCTTTGATTCCTTCAGTCCAAACATGAACTTGTTTTAATGTCTTCTTCCTGCTGCGCTTTATTAAAGATGGAAAAATCTGTTTCACTGAGCTGCTCATGCAAGGAGTTGACTGGAAGTTTATAAATCAATCCACCTTATTCCTGGAGGCTCTACTGTACAAATGATTCTGGCTGCAACTTCCTGTCAGACAGGAAGTAGGTGGCGGAGCACGGACCACGGTTTATTTGAAAGTTCAGTTTAGCAGATAAACACTGTTTTTGTTTTGTTCACATTTATTTAACAACAGTAAAGTTTACTAAAGTAGCCGTGCTGAGTTCAGGTACCTGTTGTGTTCACGTCTGTGTAGATCCTAATACACCTCAGAGCTTTTCAGGTTGTTCATCGCTTCACCGTCTGAAGAACTGAGACAGTGATGTAGCTACCGTAAATATGCTAGTATAAGTAGCTAAATATTCTAATATAAATAGCTAAATATGCTAGTATAAGTAGCTAAATATTCTAATATAAATAGCTAAATATGCTAGTATAAATATCTAAATACTCTAGTATAAGTAGCTAAATATGCTAGTATAAGTAGCTAAATATGCTAGTATAAGTAGCTAAATATGCTAGTATAAGTAGCTAAATATGCTAGTATAAGTAGCTAAATATGCTAGTATAAGTAGCTAAATATGCTAGTATAAGTAGCTAAATATGCTAGTATAAGTAGCTAAATATGCTAGTATAAGTAGCTAAATATGCTAGTATAAGTAGCTAAATATGCTAGTATAAGTAGCTAAATATGCTAGTATAAGTAGCTAAATATGCTAGTATAAGTAGCTAAATATGCTAGTATAAGTAGCTAAATATGCTAGTATAAGTAGCTAAATATGCTAGTATAAGTAGCTAAATATGCTAGTATAAGTAGCTAAATATGCTAGTATAAGTAGCTAAATATGCTAGTATAAGTAGCTAAATATGCTAGTATAAGTAGCTAAATATGCTAGTATAAGTAGCTAAATATGCTAGTATAAGTAGCTAAATATGCTAGTATAAGTAGCTAAATATGCTAGTATAAGTAGCTAAATATGCTAGTATAAATAGCTAAATATGCTAGTATAAGTAGCTAAATATGCTAGTATAAGTAGCTAAATATGCTAGTAGATGTTATCTGCATCCACTTTTTAGCAGGCTGTAGTCTGATTACATTGTCCTGTTGGAGCTATGACAGGTGGTGTTCCTACATGTTTAAATTAAATCCATGCTGCTAAGAAACTACATTAGCTTGTACTGTTAACACAGAAACAAACTACAGTTCTGGCCCACGCCGGAAGTCGCGCCCACAATTCACTCAAGGCACCATGGGGGATTGGAATAAGGTGGATATCCATAATCTGAGTCAGAATACATCTATATCTTTTAATGATCTAATTCCTAAAATAATGCTTATTCATTGTGTTTCTAGATCCTATCCGAGATGGCCGAAACCACAAAGCTAAATTTTTAAGTTGAAGCTAAAAACAACTCTTTAGCTTGTTTATAAATTGTCAGATTGATTGAAAAGTGAAAACAGGTGAGACTTTGGAGTCAGGAGTTTTACAAAGATTTTAAAACAGAAACTTATTAATTTTTCTAAAGATTTGAGGCACAGCACGTCTTCAGGAGCCACTCGGGGAGGATTTGAAAGCCAAGCTGAATAAAAAAAGTCTCCTTTTGGACTTTTTTTAGATCCATGTTTGGACTCATGTTAAAAAAAAAAGCTGAAGTCCAAGCTGCACTATGGAGACTCAACCAGAGTGAAAAAACACAAAGAAATGGTAAAAAAAAATAAAAAAAATAAAAATAATAATAATCTTGTTTGTTGCTTGGACACCTGCGTTTTTAGTTCATTAATGGAGAAAAAGAAACCCGACGTGGACAAACTACAAAATAACTCCAGGAATTTAAACTACAGGAAGTGAATCTTAGTATAAAACGAACTTCCTGCAGCTGAGAAGCAGCAGTAAGTACGATTGGCTCCTCCCACCACACAAAGTAAACAAATAAACACTTTATGGACTCTAAAAGCTCTTTTCATCTGAATACAAACATTCAGGCTTCAATTCTTTCTCCTTTCAAGCTGCTGGAGTAAAAACATTTTCATAAATTACGAAAGAGATGAAAAATATTAAAAACAGCAAATTTATCAAACGTCAACAAAAACAAACTAAAGTAAAACTAATACTGGTGTTTGAGGTGTGACGCTTCAGGCCCCGCCCACACCTGCAGGTCAGCAGGGAAACACTAAAACCAGTTCTTAATGGGGCCCAGCTGGACCCCTGGGCTCCATGTGGACCCCACAGGTTTGTTTAAACGTTAAAAGCACCTCTAATCTGACAAACGAAACAACAACAAAAAAAAGGGGTTGGCAAGAAAAATGGCACTTTGTAGCATCAAGTAAAGAGGATTTTATGTAGGGATGCCCCGATCCACATTTCTTACTTCCGATCCGATAATTAAATCTGGGTATCAACTGATTCCGATACTTTTCCGATATGATACCGTTCATGTATAAGAGGCTGTAATAATGAACTTTTTAAAATGTGACTATTCTGTGACTACTGTCTTATAACAGCACACAAGAGGCAGGTCTATATCACAGACGTCCTTCTCACTCATGGTGCAGCTGGAAAAAAAAAAAAACGCTAAACATTATGGGAAAGACAACACAGTCCACTCCCCTTAACCACTGAAATACAGCTAAGCATTGGTATTAGTGGCATTTTAGTCTAAAATACCGCTAAGCGTAATGGGAAAGACAACGAAATCAACTCCCGTAGTGGTTAAGGGGAGTGGACGGTGTTGTCTTTACCATAATGCTTAGTGTTTTTGTTTTCCAGCTGCACCATGAGTGAGGACGTCTGTGATATAGATCTGCCTCTTGTGTGCTGTTAAAGTTTGTGTGTTTCATGTTGCGAGGCCCAGAGTGTCTTCAAAGGGTTAAACTCACACAATGTTAAGACGGCAGTCACAGAATATGGTGGAACACATGTGCTCTTTGAAGCCGGATCGGAAATATCGGCAAGTTGGATCGGAAAATCCGATACTTAAATTATGCTGGTGTCGGAAACCGATACCGATACTGGATCGGATTGGCCCCATCCCTAATTTTATGTTTGATAAATTAAATTATATTTATTTTACACTTTAATTAAAAAGAGCTAAACCTCCAAATCAGCCTAAAGATGGTGATTTACTCCTGGTTGTGATTTATTAGACAAATATTTGTTGAAAACAGGAGAACGTCTTGTTGGTGGGAAGCTTCAAACCTCCACCGGAGACCAGAACGTTGTTGGTTCTTCACAGGCCGGATGGAGCTGAACACGTCTGCGTGCTGTTCACCTCCTGGTCCGGCTGCTTCTGTTGGAGCTCCTGCACCAGCTGCTGTAAAACATCTGCAGGAGGACACAGGACGTTCACCCTCCGGTTGTCGGGTGCAGGAAGGGGTCTGATCAGAAGGAGAGAGACGCTCTCCTGCACCGGCTGCGGCGCTCGTGTTGACCGCGAGGATACGTCTGTTCCAGAAAGTGTCCGTGTGAGAGTTCAGGTCCACGTGGGGGCGAAAAGGAGCGGGAAACGTCTAAAACAAAGTGAACCAGCACTTCTTTCTTTGTGTGAGAAGAGTCAGGATGAAGCTGGATCAACATCAGGAGTCCTAAAATAAACTTCACTCTCATCTCCCCACTTCAGAATACGATGAAGGCAACCGACTACCCCTTAGGCTGGCTGACCTTTGACCCTCGGGGGAGGGCCCCAGGCTGGGGGGCTTCCTCTCAGTGAGGATCAACTGTCGAGGAACTCTCCGTGGTGCTGCAGTGATCTTTGGCGTGGCTTTCTTCTTGGGAGCTGGGGTGGTGGTGGTGGTGGGCTTCCTGCTGCGGGTGCTGTTGGAGG
>JBBPBX010009982.1:36967-58877 GCA_038048925.1 Garcialebias charrua
GAAAGGTGAAGCACCCACACCTGCCTCTACCCTCATTTGCCCCACTCTGGGCCCTTGAGCAAGGCTCTTAACCCCCACCATCTGCTCCCATTGTGCCCTACATGGTAGCTCTCTGCTCCACACAGAGGGCTGTAGTAGCTCGGTGGTCTGTGGTGTGTCAGGAAGAACATTCAGAGTCAAAAAATCAAAACAATTGTCAGAAAAGTCTCTGAGTGAGTTAATTCGCTGTAGTGACCCCTGAAGAAGAGAGCAGCCGAAAGAAGAAGAAGAAAAAATCTTAATATATAAATTCTGACTCAGTAGAAAAGTTCTGAGCGTCTTTTTTTCTAAATAAACTCTAATTTTTCCTCCTGACGTTTCAGCACAGCGTGCAGTTTGTTTCTGCAGAGCGTGCTTACCGTGGCAGGGTCCAGGTCTGCAGGGCCTCACCGACTCTGGTTTTTCTCCGTTGCACTGGTCTCCGATCCGGCAGGTGACCAGCCTCCTCTCTGCACCCTCTCCACACGTCACGGAGCACTGTGAAGGAGCACACACTGCAGCAGCTGAAATGAATCGTCCATCACTCCTTCACTGTCTAAAACTACATTTATATTTTGTTTATCAGCCTGCAGACTGAAATCTGTAACAAACTCCATCAATCAGTTCACTGCTGGAAACAATAATGTACTGTATATATTATAAAAAACGAATTACCAGCGTTTGAACTGAGTGAACGAACATCATAAAATAGTTCAGAAAATATTATCTTGAGCATAAAAAGCTCAACTTTTCCGCTCATTATAACGTGTTGAAAGATTCAGAATAATTACAGATAATTACAGATACGGGGCACTGACTGATCTGAATCTAAACTAACATCACTGTTGGATGATCCATGATGAACCACGCACAAAGTGAGATATAAATATAAAATATTCTTTATCAGCAGCTGAACAAAGCAAACTGTGATCTCAACAATTGATCAAACAAACTCAGATCATATAAAATGAACCCCCTGAGAGACAAATCAAAGATTATTCTGCTCCAATTCATTCTAAAACTACAGCTGATGTGATCACAACAAAACCGTTACTCTTACAATTCCTTCCTGAAGCTTTTCAAACTCGGCTCGTTCGTTCATTAGATTCCTTTAAGTTATAGAAATCTTTTGTCAGTTTTTAAACAGATCCATTTTGAGGTTGCTCAAATGCCTGTTTTACTGGAGTTATGGTTTAATTCTCTTATTGTGTGAATGTTTGTGAAGTGTTCACTCCACTGTCATCCATTTTTCTTCCTACGTTTGTTATGCACCGTGGGTTTTTTAAGATATTTAAACCCCATTATTTTTGTTTGTGTTGGCTGCAGTCTGCTAGTTCTGAGATGAACACACATTTTTACCCAGCCTGTTTTAATCAAGCTTGATTAATCAGTGATGTTGCTTCATCTGTGGGTCCTGCCTATAAAAGCCTTAGGCTGAGGTCTACAGGGTGCAGAGGTTGGTAGAAGCAAGCAGAGGTGTGCTGGAACAACCTGAGGTCTACTGAAGGTAATCAAGTTTGATGAAGGCAGCTGCAGTGCTGTGTGTGTGTGTGTGTGTGTGTGTGCGTTCAGGAGTGTCCTCCGCCCACCCTGGCCGTTATGTGTTGAGCTCCCATGTGGAGTTGTGACTGAGCAGATGTGCGCTCGTGAAGACTCTAGTTTAAAGTGAGACTAAACCCAGGTTGAGACGGTAACTCCTCCTTCCAAAATCTCCCTGAAAATGGGCGTGTCGAGAGACAAGGAAGGGTGGAGGTAGAGTTGTGCTTTTGTTCACGCCTCCACCTGCAACAACCTAAAACAAATTAAACCTCTAGCCAACAACATACACCAAGCAACAACAAAGAATAAACATGTAGATGTATTTATCTATTCCACCCATTCCATCCAAAACCAAAGGCCTAAAACAATGAAAATGAAAAGAAAAATAAAACCGCTTGTCAGGAGTGAAATGCAGCACTTCCATATAAGGTATGCACTTCTCATCTCTGCAGGGGATTGGCTCTGCTTGAACCACCTGTGTGACATCACACATGAGCAGACATGTCACACATGAGCGTTTGCACAAATAAGAAAATTAAGGTGTAATCCACCAGTTCAACCCATAGAACTACCGTAAACACATTTTTAGACCAAATATTGCCAAATATTGCCAATTTACACAGATATGCACAATTATGTGAGAATAAACACAGCCATAGTGCTAGATAACATTTTAAACACATTCTAGGGAGTTTATCAGCTAAAAAAAGTTAATTTTGGGTTTAGTCGCACTTTAATTAGAGTGGTGTGTGTTGGAGCGCTGGTAGTGCTGACTGAACACTTGTCCAGCCTAGAGGTGAGGAACTGGGCCGATGTGGCTCATGTGAGTGTTTTCTTTTGGAGTCAGAGTCAGAGAGTCTTTATTGTCATTTGCACCACATGTAGTACATGTGATGAAAACGAGATTATGTACACGGTCCCAGTTACATCCAACAACAAATGCAAGAGAAAAACAGTAATAACATCTAGAATTAACTAAGAAAAACATCAACTAGTAATACACTAAGCCCTAATGTAGTGGAAAAACATCATTATAAACAGCAGCACGAACATGAGTCTGTATGAGCAGATGGTCACAGATGAACACAGCAACAAGAAAACAGATCAGCATCAGCATGATGTGATATTTTGCAGTGTTTATTTTTATTATTTATTTATTCATGAGTCTAACAGCCTCAGGGTAGAAGCTGTTCCTCAGTCTAGTGGTTCTACATTTGATGCTCCTCAACCTCCGTCCTGAGGGGAGTGGGGCAAAGAGTGAGTGTGCTGGGTGAGTGAGGTCTTTCATGATGCAGGTGGCTCTTTTCCTGCATCTGGAGGTGTAAATGTCTGTGATGGTGGGGAGACTGACTCCAACAGACTTCTGTGCAGCCTTCACCACTCTCTGCAGAGCTTTCCTCTCTGCAACTGTGCAGCCTCCATGCCACACGTTGATGCTGGAGCACAGGATGCTCTCCACTGCACACCTGTAGAAGGAGGTGAGGACTGGGCTGCTCAGACCAGCTCGTCTCAGCCGTCTGAGGAAGTAGAGTCTCTGATGACCTTTCTTGATCAGGCTGGTGGTGTTGTTGCTCCAGCTGAGGTTATCATTCAAGTGTACACCCAAGTATTTGTAGCTGGAGACCACCTCCACCGCAGATCCACCTATATACAGTGGGGTGTGGGTGTGTTTGTTCCTTCTGAAGTCCACAATCATCTCCTTTGTCTTCTTCACATTCATGTGAAGATTATTCTCTTTGCACCAGCTCTCCAGATGTTCCACCTCCTGTCTGTAGCTGGACTCATCATTGTTTGTGATGCATCCCACCACAGCTGTATCATCTGCAAACTTAACAATATGACAGCCTGGAAGTGTGGCTGTACAATCATATGTGAGCAGAGTGAACAGAAGAGGGCTCAGCACACATCCTTGAGGAGAGCCAGTGCTGAGGGTTATGGTGGAGGAGGAGAAGTTGTGGATCTTCACGGACTGTGGTCTGTTTGTTAAGAAGTCTAAGACCCAGTTACAAATAGAGGGGCTTAGTCCAAGTGTAGATAGTTTGTCTATCAGAGTTTGGGGGATCATGGTGTTGAAGGCAGATGTGAAGTCCACAAAGAGCAGACGCACGTATGAGTCTTTCTGATCCAGGTGGGTCCCAGGTTGGGACGCTGAGAGCAACGTTTATGTGTCTGTCCACTGAGGGATGGCTGTTGGGAGCTGGGATACATTTTCTTCATTATTTTTGAGCTTTTGATGACCAGGTGAGTTTTGGTAGTCCTGTTATCACCTTGTGTTTGTTTAGAGGAACTTTTGGTCAGACAGATCGTCATATAAGAGGTTTCGATGGCCCTGTATAGGGTTGGATCTACCTGAACGGCGTTATTTTCATTTTAGCCAGACTGATCTGGTCCATCTCTCTGTTGTTACTTTTTTTGTGATGCTGGGCCAGAAGAAGGTGCCCCAGACCTGGAGGAAGCAGCCTGTGAAGACCTCGTCTGCAGCCTGAAGGCGTTTATTTTTAGTTAAATAAAGCTTTTATTTAAACCTTCTTTTGTGTCCAGTGTCTATTAAATATATTTTGGCTCTACGGAGCGTAACAACGTTTTACAGCACGATTCTCGTCCCGCACTTTTCAGCTATTTCAACAAATCATGGATCAAAACGTCCGGCTCATTCAGGACAATCCTGCTATGACTTTTGGTTCTGGTGCAACTTTAGCTTTTTGAAAAATGTAGCCTTTTCTGCCATTTTTTTCCTCATAGAAAACCTTTTACTGCTCCTTTCACATTTGAGCTTCTTTCAGCTCCCTTGTGCAAAAAAAATAAAAAATAAAATCAGCTAGTTTCAGCTGTTTTTTGCTCCTTTCAGATTGTTTCTGCTAACTACAACATTTTTGTGCTTCTTTAACTTATTTCTGCTAATTTCAGCTTGTTATGCTCCTTTCAGCTTATTTGTGCAAGTTTCTGCGTCGGCGGATCAGCCATGATCTGATTATATGGCAACATGGCTTGCCATACTATCACCAGCCGCAGGCGGCCATTTCACATTGAGCTGACTGGCCTTTTATCTTTTTGTCTGTTGCTGCTGTTACACTTGAGTTTCCCATCCATGGGACCATAAAGGCTGCTTCTATTTGATTCTTGAGGTAAACTAAAGTTCAGTTAAGCTTCAGATGGACCACACTACCAGGTAGTGAATCCATCGCCCAAATGGACGTTCATTCAGCCGCTGCACTCAGTGGACGCGCACGGCCGACGACCCAAACAGGTGAGATCACAAAGCAGACATGTCAGAGCAGGGTCCGTGTCTGAATAATGCAGAATGCAGGCAGAAGCAGGGATTTAATGCTCTTTGACGGCCATGAAAGGACAAACACCCCCTCAGCTCTGATCTTCTACCCCTTTTATTCAGCTGTACACATCCACTGAACGTTCACGGTAAGCAGTCGGGGGGTGGGTGTTTCGGGTTCAGACCTGTAATTACTGTTAACTCGTCTGGTCGGTCAGGTTTGGAAATCATGGCTACGGGCTGGAGCCTGGTCAGATTTTTGAGCCCGAATACAACTCTACTTCTTGGTCTGCTGCCTTCATACATCTCCTCCCACATGTCTCTGTGTGAGTGCAGCTACAGCGTGCGCTCTCAGGACATCATTACCTGCAGTGTTCCCTCAGTGAGGACTGAACTAGACAAAAGGACCTTCTCCTACTCCGCTCCTGTTTTCTGGAATATCTTACAAAAAGATCTGAAGCTCTCGACCTTGACCTCTCTAAGTGACTCCAAACATCTGCTACGTTCATGGTAAAAACCATCGCAGACATGTTCCTGTTTTTACTATTTTACATCGCTTTATAATGAAGCTGATTTTTTAAATAACTTATTCTATTTACTTTTCATTTTATATGCTTTTTAAAGATTGTCTACTGTTGTTTTGCACCTCATCTGTGCTTTTTGTTTAAAACGGGTCTCTCTTGTAAATGAGTCCTCGAGGCTCAATGAGACTAACCTGTAGAAATAAAGGCGTTCTTCAGAAGGAGGTGAGGACTGGGCTGCTCAGACCAGCTCGTCTCAACCGTCTGAGGAAGTAGAGTCTCTGATGAGCTTTCTTGATCAGGCTGGTGGTGTTGTTGCTCCAGCTGAGGTTATCGTTCATGTGTACACCCAAGTATTTGTAGCTGGAGACCACTTCCACCACAGCTCCTCTTATGTTCAGGGGTGGTGGGGGATGCTCCGTCTGAAGTCCATCTCCTTCGGCTTGTTCACATTGGAGTGAAGGTTGTTCTTCCTGCACAAGCTCTCCAGGTGTTCCACCTCCTGCCTGTAGCTGGACTAATTCTTCATCTGCTAATTTAAGCTTGTTCTACCCTTTCAGTTAGTATTTTAAACATGTTTAGCTAATTACAGCTGTTTTCAGATAAATTAAAGTTTTCGTGGGAATTTCTGCTACTTCTGCTATTTCAGCTACTATTTAGCTGGTTTTATGCTAAGTTTAGATTTTTAAGCTAGTTCCACATTTTTTACGCTCATTTCAGCTCATTCCACTTCCTTCTGGTAGTTTAAGCTTCTTTCTGTCTTTTCAGCTACTTTTCAGCAATTTTTTAAAACTAATTTCAGCTTTTTTAGCTAATTTCTTAATTTCTGTGCTAATTTCTGCTCATTTAAACCAAATTCAGCAAATATGTGTTCTTTCTGCTTTCTTCTGCTAACTTAGGCTTGTTCTTCCATTTCAGCTACATTTCAGCTACATTTCAGCACGTTTAAGCTAATTTCAGCTGTTTTCGTGGTAATTTCTGCTACTTTCAGCCTAATTAACATCTTTTTGCTAATTTCAGCTTCTTCTGCTATTTCAGCTACTATTTAGCGGGTTTTATGCTAAGTTTAGATTTTTTAAGCTAATTCCACATTTTTTAAGCTTATTTCAGCTCATTTCACTTCCTTGTGGTATTTTAAGCTTCTTTCAGTCTTTTCAGCTAATTTTCAGCAATTAAAAAAAAACAACTAATTTCAGCTTTTTTAGCTAATTTCTTAATTTCTGTGCTCATTTCTGCTCATTTAAACCAAATTCAGCAAATATGTGTTCTTTCTGCTTTCTTCTGCTAACTTAGGCTTGCTCTTCCATTTCAGCTACATTTCAGCATGTTTTAGCTAATTTCAGCTGTTTTTCAGCAAGTTCTTCTGCAACAAGCATTGACACTGCATTGTCACAGGAAATGCAGTTTATCTAGTTTTATTTTAAATAATAAAGTTAAGACAATCCCTTGAAATGAAATCATCCTCATGACTCCGGCGTCTGCAGGACATAAAGGAAGGACGTTGGACAGGAAGTCCTCGCCTTACTGCTGTTCAGAGACGGGACAGAGAACCAGGACATACTGTGAAAACCTCAGACCCTCGTTACATTTGATCTTGTTTTCTGATGAACTGGGTTCTGTTCTCGAGATACTTAAACTCCTCCACTTGGGGCAGGACCTCCTCCCCGACCCGGAGAGGGCATGCTACCCTTTTCCGGCTCAAGACCATGGCCTCGGATTTGGAGGAACTGATCCTCATCCCGGCCGCATCACACTCGGTTGCAAACCGCTCCAGTGAAAGTTGTAAATCACAAACTGATGAAGCCAGTAGGACCACATCATCTGCAAAAAGGAGTTTAAGTATCTTGGGATCTTGTTCACGAATGAGGGAAAACTGGAGCGTGAGATCGATAGGCGGATAGGTGCAGCATCCGCAGTGAAGCGGGCGCTGTACCGGTCTGTCGTGGTGAAGAGAGAGCTGAGTCAAAAGGCAAAGCTCTCAATTTACCGATCGATCTACGTTCCCACCCTCATCTATGGTCATGAGCTTTGGGTTGTGACCGAAAGAACAAGATCTCGGATACAAGCGGCTGAAATGAGTTTTCTCCGCAGGGTGGCTGGACTCTCCCTTAGAGATAGGGTGAGAAGCTCAGTCATCCGGGAGGGACTCGGAGTAGAGCCGCTGCTTCTCCACATCGAGAGGAGCCAGTTGAGGTGGCTCGGGCATCTGGTTAGGATGCCTCCTGGACGCCTCCCTGGTGAGGTGTTCCGGGCATGTCCCACCGGGAGGAGACCCAGAGGAAGACCCAGGACACGCTGGAGGGACTATGTTTCTCGGCTGGCCTGGGAACGCCTTGGGATTCCCCCAGAGGAGCTGCTCCAAGTGGCTGGGGAGAGGGAAGTCTGGGCCTCCCTACTTAGGCTGCTACCCCCGCGACCCGACCCCGGATAAGCGGAAGAAGATGGATGGATGGATGGATGGATGGGTTCTGTTCTGGGTTTAAAGCTTCGTGTTGGTGGAACCGATTAACTGATGGGTTTTCAGATAAAACGTGAAATAATTTAAATTGAACCAGTTAAATCAAAAAGAACGTCCGCCCTCCTTCAGTGTGAGTCCAGCTGATCTCTATCAGGTCCTCAAATGGTTAATCAGACCGGCATTGAACCAGAACAACCGATTCCACCAGGTCTCGAATTATTCTACAAAACTTTGTGGAAAAGCTTCATGTTTTCTTTTTTGTAAATTAAATTCTGTGAAGTATCTCCATTTCCATTTCACATTAATCAATGAGATTAAACCCACTATCACCGGTCACTGATCCGAGACCGGGCGCAGCCCGTTTGGAACGTGTTCTGGTTACCTCTGACCAGGCCCCGGTCCTCCACGGGGCCGGACACGGGGTTCTGCTGCAGGGCCTCCGGGTCTCGGGCTTCTCTCCGCTGCAGTATTTACTGTGGATGGAGCGGTTGGTGCCGTCATGGAAGAACTGGACGCAGCGAACCGTCCGCACCTGAAAGCCCAGACTGCCGCAGGTCTTGGTGCAATGCTCCCAGTCCTCCGAAGTCCACCTGAAGGAGGAACCAGGACAACGTTGGAGAAGTCAGACAGCTGATCTACTGTGTTATGACGATAAAAACAAAGCTGTACGTTTAGATTTAAATATGAAAAATCACTGAGGTGAGAAAAACATCCAGCTTAACGTAAACAAGTTGTTTGTGTTTAGGAACGTTCACAGTCAGGAATCTTTTCTAAGAACTCGTGCACTTCGAAGAGCTTCACCGCTAAGAGCAGGAACTATAAAGTGATGCCAAACAAAGTCTTCTGCAGAAACTCCTCTTCTGCTCACAACAAGTGATAAACAGCCAAAGAGGGGGAAAAACAGCCGATGAAAATGGAAAACAGACGATCAGGCTGAAAAAGAGCCGATGAGGCTAAAAACAGCCGATGAGACTGATAAACAGCCGATGAGGGTGAAAAACAGCATATGAGACTGATAGACAGCCGATCAGGGTGAAAAACAGCCAATCAGGGTGAAAAACAGCAGATGAGGGTGAAACAGCCAATAAAGGTGAAAAACAGCCGATGAGGGTAGAAAAACAGCTGACGAGGGTGAAAAACAGTTGATGAGGGTGAAAAACAGCCGATGAGGGTGAAAAACAGCTGACGATGGTAAAAAACAGCAGATGAGGGTGAAACAGCCAATAAAGGTGAAAAACAGCCGATGGGGGTGGAAAAACTGTTGATGAGGGTGAAAAACAGCTGACGAGGGTGAAAAACAGTTGATGAGGGTGAAAAACAGTTGATGAGGATGAAAAACAGCTGACAAGGGTGAAAAACAGCAGATGAGGATGAAAAACAGCAGATGACTGATAAACAGCTGATCAGGGTGAAAAACAGCCGATCAGGGTGAAAAAAAGTTTGACAAGGGTGGAAAAACAGCAGATGAGGGTGAAAAACAGCCAATGAGGGTGAAAAATAGCTGGTGAGGGTGAAAAACAGCCAATGAGGGTGAAAAACAGCTGACATGGGTGAAAAACTGTTGATGAAGGTGAAAAACAGCCGATGAGGGTGAAAAACAGTTGACAAAGGTGAAAAACAGTTGATGAGGGTGAAAAACAGCCGATTATGGTGAAAAACAGCAGGTGACTGATAAACAGCTGATCAGGGTGAAAAACAGCCAATGAGGGTGAAAAATAGCTGGTGAGGGTGAAAAACAGCCAATGAGGGTGAAAAACAGCCAATGAGGGTGAAAAACAGCTGACAAGGGTGAAAAACAGTTGATGAAGGTGAAAAACAGCAGATGAGGGTGAAAAATAGCTGGTGAGGGTGAAAAACAGCCAATGAGGGTGAAAAACAGTTGATGAGGGTGAAAAACAGCCAATGAGGGTGAAAAACAACCAATGAGGGTGAAAAACAGCCAGTGAGGGCGAAAAACAGTTAATGAGGGTGAAAAACAGCCAGTGAGGGTGAAAAACAGCCAACGAGGGTGAAAAACAGCCAGTGAGGGTGAAAAACAGTTGATGAGGGTGAAAAACAGCAGATGACTGATAAACAGCTGATCAGGGTGAAAAACAGCCAATGAGGGTGAAAAACAGCTGACGAGGGTGAAAAACAGCAGATGAGGGTGAAACAGCCGATAAAGGTGAAAAACAGCCGATCAGGGTGAAAAACAGCTGACGAGGGTGAAAAACAGCAGATGAGGGTGAAACAGCCGATAAAGGTGAAAAACAGCCTATCAGGGTGAAAAACAGCTGACGAGGGTGAAAAACAGCAGATGAGGGTGAAAAACAGTTGATAAGGGTGAAAAACAGCACATGAGGGTGAAACAGCCGATAAAGGTGAAAAACAGCCGATCTGGGTGAAAAACAGCTGACAAGGGTGAAAAACACCAGATCAGGGTAAAAAAAAACTGACAGGGGTGAAAAACAGTTGATGAGGGTGAAAAACAGCTGGTGAGGGTGAAAAACAGCTGGTGAGGGTGGAAAACAGCAGATGAGGGTGAAAAACAGCAGATGAGGGTGAAAAACAGCCAATGAGGGTGAAAAACAGCTGACAAGGGTGAAAAACAGCCAGTGAAGGTGAAAAACAGCCAATGAGGGTGAAAAACAGCTGACGAGGGTGAAAAACAGCAGATGAGGGTGAAAAACAGTTGATGAGGGTGAAAAACAGCACATGAGGGTGAAACAGCCGATAAAGGTGAAAAACAGCCGATCAGGGTGAAAAACAGCTGACGAGGGTGAAAAACAGCAGATCAGAGTAAAAAAAACTGACAGGGGTGAAAAACAGTTGATGAGGGTGAAAAACAGCTGATGAGGGTGAAAAACAGCCAATGAGGGTGGAAAAACAGCCAGTGAGGGTGAAAAACAGTTGATGAGGGTGGAAAACAGCAGATGACTGATAAACAGCTGATCAGGGTGAAAAACAGCCAATGAGGGTGAAAAACAGCTGACGAGGGTGAAAAACAGCTGATCAGGGTGAAAAACAGCCAATGAGGGTGAAAAACAGCTGACGAGGGTGAAAAACAGCTGACGAGGGTGAAAAACAGCAGATCAGAGTAAAAAAAACTGACAGGGGTGAAAAACAGTTGATGAGGGTGAAAAACAGCTGATGAGGGTGAAAAACAGCCAATGAGGGTGGAAAAACAGCCAATGAGGGTGAAAAACAGCCAGTGAGGGTGAAAAACAGTTGATGAGGGTGGAAAACAGCAGATGACTGATAAACAGCTGATCAGGGTGAAAAACAGCCAATGAGGGTGAAAAACAGCTGACGAGGGTGAAAAACAGCAGATGAGGGTGAAAAACAATTGATGAGGGTGAAAAACAGCACATGAGGGTGAAACAGCCGATAAAGGTGAAAAACAGCCGATCAGGGTAAAAAAAAACTGACAGGGGTGAAAAACAGCTGGTGAGGGTGGAAAACAGCAGATCAGGGTAAAAAAAAACTGACAAGGGTGAAAAACAGCCGATGAGTGTGAGAAACAGCTGCTTCTCAGCACCTTCTGATATTGTTGCAATATTATCATTCATCTATCCATCCATCAATCCATGCATCCATCATCTTTTACCCACTTCTTCTTTTTTATTTCACTGGTGCCCATATCCAAATGTCACTGTGAGAAACGGGGGACACCTGGACAGGTCTCCAGTCCATCACAGGGACACCTGGACAGGTCTCCAGTCCATCACATGGACACCTGGACAGGTCTCCAGTCCATCATATGGACACCTGGACAGGTCTCCAGTCCATCATATGGACACCTGGACAGGTCTCCAGTCCATCACAGGGACACCTGGACAGGTCTCCAGTCCATCATATGGACACCTGGACAGGTCTCCAGTCCATCACAGGGACACCTGGACAGGTCTCCAGTCCATCACAGGGACACCTGGACAGGTCTCCAGTCCATCACAGGGACACCTGGACAGGTCTCCAGTCCATCACAGGACACCTGGACAGGTCTCCAGTCCATCACAGGGACACCTGGACAGGTCTCCAGTCCATCACAGGGACACCTGGACAGGTCTCCAGTCCATCACAGGGACACCTGGACAGGTCTCCAGTCCATCACAGGGACACCTGGACAGGTCTCCAGTCCATCACAGGGACACCTGGACAGGTCTCCAGTCCATCACATGGACACCTGGACAGGTCTCCAGTCCATCACATGGACACCTGGACAGGTCTCCAGTCCATCACATGGACACCTGGACAGGTCTCCAGTCCATCACAGGGACACCTGGACAGGTCTCCAGTCCATCACAGGGACACCTGGACAGGTCTCCAGTCCATCACAGGGACACCTGGACAGGTCTCCAGTCCATCACATGGACACCTGGACAGGTCTCCAGTCCATCACAGGGACACCTGGACAGGTCTCCAGTCCATCACATGGACACCTGGACAGGTCTCCAGTCCATCACATGGACACCTGGACAGGTCTCCAGTCCATCACATGGACACCTGGACAGGTCTCCAGTCCATCACAGGGACACCTGGACAGGTCTCCAGTCCATCACATGGACACCTGGACAGGTCTCCAGTCCATCACAGGGACACCTGGACAGGTCTCCAGTCCATCATATGGACACCTGGACAGGTCTCCAGTCCATCACAGGGACACCTGGACAGGTCTCCAGTCCATCATATGGACACCTGGACAGGTCTCCAGTCCATCATATGGACACCTGGACAGGTCTCCAGTCCATCATATGGACACCTGGACAGGTCTCCAGTCCATCATATGGACACCTGGACAGGTCTCCAGTCCATCACAGGGACACCTGGACAGGTCTCCAGTCCATCACAGGGACACCTGGACAGGTCTCCAGTCCATCACAGGGACACCTGGACAGGTCTCCAGTCCATCACAGGGACACCTGGACAGGTCTCCAGTCCATCACAGGGACACCTGGACAGGTCTCCAGTCCATCACAGGGACACCTGGACAGGTCTCCAGTCCATCACAGGGACACCTGGACAGGTCTCCAGTCCATCACAGGGACACCTGGACAGGTCTCCAGTCCATCACAGGGACACCTGGACAGGTCTCCAGTCCATCATATGGACACCTGGACAGGTCTCCAGTCCATCATATGGACACCTGGACAGGTCTCCAGTCCATCATATGGACACCTGGACAGGTCTCCAGTCTATCACAGAGACACACAGAGACACACAGAGACACACAGAGACACACAGAGACAAACAAGACAAACATTAACTCTCTCTCTCACCCAGAGACAATTTAGAGTTACCATCAGTCTAACATGCAAGTTTTTGGTCTGTGGGAGGAAACTGGAGTAGAAAACCCACACATGACCAGAGAGAACATGCAAACTCCACTCCGTGCAGAAAGAGCCCTGGCTGGGGTTTGATTTGTCGGCCTTCTCGCTGAGAGGCAGCAGCTCTGAGCCACCGTGCCATGGCTGCAGTGTTGTTCTTAGTATTTCAAAATGGATTTTATGAGACAAACTGCACAAACTGGGTGATGTAGGACTTGTTCTGAGTTGGCCTCAACAGAACATCTGCTGTAAAACTGAACGTGCTGCAGAGCAGGATCTGGACCTGCACGGAGCCAGGGGCAACAGCACAGCTGGATCCAGCCGGACCTCAAACAGGACCGCAGCAAATACTGCAGATATGATCTAATACATCATCTGTAATTAATTACAAATAAACCCCCGGGAGGCCAACGGTTACACGGGGTGACCTGAACTCCGCTTACAGTCATAAACCTATAAGAGCTGGTCTTTCTGGAAAACTGGGTCCTGATCCATGAAGAAGTTTGAGGAAATACGAAAATAAATAAATAAATAAATAAAAGAAAGAAATGTGATGCCTGTCAGCACAGAGGTGGCAGCATCATGCTATGGGGGTGCGACTGGGATAAAGGTCAGAGTTGATGCTAAATAAAATCCAATTCTAAAAGCAACCTTTTAGATTAGCTGTTCCTAAAGTTGAGGTTTGGGGGCCCACTGAGGGTCGTGAAGCATCAGCTGGGAGGACTTAAACTCAGCGCTACAAAATAAATGTTTCAAAAGGATAAAAATATTAGTGCAGCTGTTGTTTAACTGGTTTAGTGTTGATGTGTGTGCACACCAACCAGTGATAATCTGGATATCCAGTCTCACTCGGTCTACAAGCTGGAAGAGGTCCAGTGTTTCTGACCCGGATCAGGTCTGCTAAAGAAACGCTAGAGTTGCTGGAGGACAACACGAACAGCCTCGTGTTTAACGAGGAACACGTGACGTGGATGAAGGACGTCTCAGCACGAGCCCATCGCTTTAATGAGCTCAAGTCGTTCTGCTTCATGGGTTCACATCAAAAAAATAAAAACGACAACTTGTTTTTCACGAGCCGGAACATTTCAAGCTGAAGGAAAAAACGTCCTGAAAACATTTTGATTCAGTTTGTTTTTCAGCTCATGCTGCGCTGATCAAGTGATGCAACACCTACACAGGTTCATTTGAATCTCAGGATGTAACAAAATAAAAAACGGCGTAAATAAATGAACATAAGAAGCCAGAGGGACTGAATGCGTTGCCAGGTAGTGAATCACAGCAGAGGCAACATGAAAAAGGCTGTAAATGGATTTCTCTGCAGCGCAGCCTGTTTCCGGCTGCTGGCGTCAGACACGCCCACTTCATGATGACAGGGTTCTCATGTAGGCCGTCAGCATCCTGCCACGCAGCTGTTCCCTCACAGCTGGAGCCACCGGTGACTCAACAAACTCTTCCCCCACATCTCGGCGGGGATGGAGGGGTGGGGGGGCAGTAGTGCTACAGGGGGCAGAGCTTAACCAGCCGAGCTACAGGCCTGAATGTGCTTCACTCCATTAGCTTTCAGCTCTGTGTCACGAACATTTATGACGTTTTGAACGTGGCATAAATGTGCTGCTTGAAGGCATCGCTCAGCTGCTTCATCTCCACAATCTAACAAAACTGGATTAGAAAAATGATTCAGTTCACTCATGTGATGAGAAAAGAAATTAAACAATGAAGACAAAGAACCCACGGGCTCAGAAAACACTTTCTGGTTTTTATCAAACAAGCAGAATGGACTACAGAGGATGTGAAAATGTACTTTGTAGAAATGTGTTTGCTTTTTTTCTCCACACTGAAAACATGAAATGGGAATTAAAAGAACCAACGTTTTAATCTAAGACAACAACAAAAAACAAGAGCTCTTCTTTTATTAAAAAGGTTGAGTCAGGTCCTCTGGACAGATCTATTTTTGTTGAAACATTTCATCTTTTATCCAAAAGACTTCTTCAATCTGAGGAGCTCCCTGAAAAGGACGTCAAGGCTCTCTTTTCTACCTCCTCCATGTACAGGTTGGCAACAATAGGAGAAACTGGCAACCCCATAGCACACCCATGTTTCTGCCTATAATGGGGCGGCTGTGGCACAGTGGTAGTGGCAGCCAACCCCCGATCGGAAGGTTGGAGGGTCGAATCCCGCTTCCCCCCACCATGTGTCGTTATGTCCCTGGGCAAGACACTTAACCCCGAGTTGCTCCCGGTAGGACTGGATGGCGCCTTGCATGGCAGTCTGCCACTACCAGTGTATGAATGGGTGGATGGCTGGTACTGTAAAGCGCTTTGGGGCTCCTCACAGGGGGCTGGAAGGCGCTATATAAGTAAGTACCATTTACCATAATATTGCTCCCCATAGGTGAAGTAGGTTGACTGGAGGCAACTGTAGGTACTGACTTCCATTTTGGTGTGTGGTTACATCTAGGTGTGCCAAGGTTCTTTTTGAAAATGGGGTTGCCACATCAAAATCCAAGATGGCCACCATCATATATTTATGCTTCCTAGTCTTTATATTGTTTGAAAGTATAGTTTCCTCAAATGATTGGGCCAGTTGGTGCAGTGGCTGAAAGTTAATCTTTGGCCACCCCCCGGCTCGGCCGTTTTGCCTGGTGGTGAATAATCTGCTCGCCAGAGTCTCGTCTTGACATTCATCTCGAAAACTACAAACATTCACTCTTCAAACCTCTTGGCGACGGGGAACATCAGAGTGCCGCTTGTTAGCTGGGGGGTCAGAGATCTAATTTGTTTTAAGGTTATTGGAGCATTTAAAACAAAACTTTCAACTCTGACAGAAAAGCCAACGTTAAAATAAAAACATTTCAGCTTCTGTGTTTCATTATACCTGTCTTCAATTAGAAGGACCCAGTTTTGTTTCTCTTGGGGACTCATTAAGTAAATGTCTTCCTGACATTTCGTCTCTAACTGTGTGTCCTCGAGCTTGGCAAAAAATCCTGTTGAAGCTTAACATTTTTTTAAATGTGTGAATGAAAGTGCTTTTTTTTCTTCTTAAAGGTCTAACAAGCTCCTGCGAGCTGCCACAGTCTTTAGGAAAAGAACATTAGAGGAACTCAGGTGACAAAAGCTGCAGAATCCTCAAACAATCCACACTTTTTCATGGACCTAATACGCATCAACAAACAGGAGTCTCCCCTTAGGTGACACAGCACCCTAAAGTAATAATAATACAATAATAATAATACAACAGGAGTGAAATGGCCAAAAATGACAAGTAATGCATAAAATGTGTTAACTTTGACATGTTTTGTTGCAACGCATCCTAACATCAGTCTGAGCTGCTTCTTAGGAATCAGCTAGGAAAAGTCCCACCTTGTTGGACAATAAAGTTTTATCTTTTCTTAACAGTAATGCTTGAAAGAAGTGATGAACGCGTTCCGAGCAGAGCTGAGAGGAGTGCACACGAGGAGGTTAAAGTCTTTAGTGCGCTGTAGCCGTGTGGATCTGCAGCAGAGCTCTGTCTGAGGCAGATTAAACTGGATTATACCTTGTTTCTTCAAAAACCCGTCAAGAAGCAGCTCTGCATTAACAATGAAACTGTGCTGGTAAAAAAACAAAAAAAGCAATGCAGTTCCATCCTCCACAGAAAAATAACCTGGACCCAGTGAGTTAAAATTCAAAAAAGTTCAAGACAAAAACAACTGGACTTTATTTGTAACAGAAGGCGAATAAAGTCCAGTTGTTTTTGTCTTGAACTGTTTTGAACTTACCATGTCCTGGATGACTGAGAAGCTTCACCGGTGTACACTAACCCTAACCCTAACCCAAAACTAACCAAGGCTGGTGAACGTGCCGAGGTGTCGGACAAACAAACAGAAGCCGAGGCTCTAATATTGACCTCTGATGAGAGAATGTCAAAGACAAACTGGATGAAAGCTGGTCATTAAAAACACAAAATATGTTCATTTTGGCACATTTTTGGTACAAGTATATGGATGTTTTTAACTACTATGTCTGAGAACGTTAATTCTGCCCATGAACCATTTGATTGGGATTGGAAGGGAGCTGGGTGAGGAGCTGGGTGAGGAGCTGGGGGAGGAGCTGGGTGAGGAGCTGGGGGAAAAGCTGGGGGAGGATCTGGGGGAGGAGCTGGGTGAGGCTGTGGGCAACTGTCACTCCAAGGCCTGAGCCTGAGCTCAGCTGAACTGAAAAGAGAATAAAAACAAGCTGCACACACGGCTCATGGCAGTTCTACTTCCTGTGGGCGTAGCCCTTTAAGCCACGCCTTTTGGGTTTACCCTGTGCTTTGCACCAACATTTGAAAACTTCTAGTCCACGCCCACCTGCTGTGGGCCCACGCCCTCGGTCCATAAGAACCCCTCTCGACCGAGGAACTGCTCCCAAAATTTTTTCACCAACTGAAGACTACTAGCAAGATAAGAAGACCACTATGGATCCCAGCCAACCATTCAAGTGCTGCGCAGGATGTGTTAGCGGGTACATCCAGAAGGAAGACAAGCACCCGTTCTGCGAGTCCTGTCTCGGACCCAACCACGCTCGGCAGGCCATGGTCCAGAACCTCACCTGTCGAGCCTGCATGTTTCTGCCGATGGAGGAAAGGCAGCGCCGGTTCAGCCTCTTCCCTCCGACGGAAGTAGGTCTGCAACCGATGGAGGACGCCCCACTCGGCCTCAGCTTCGAGCAGCTGGCTGACTACGGGTCCTCGGGGGTAGCTAGCGAGTCCGGTCTGTACTCTCCCGAAGGGTCAGACCCGACGTCGCCTTTTCTCCGCCTGCCGGAGACGACTAGCCGCCGCGTCACGCCATCTCCCGTGGGAGGCGCGGGGCCGGCCATACCCTCCACCGTGGGAGCAGTCGTGCCCGCCGGAGCAGCCGCCACGACCTACGCGCCGGGCCCGGCGTCTCCACCCCAAGTGCCCCTCCAGCCTCAGGAAGAGACACCAGGCAGCAGCCGAGCGCCATCCCCTGGGGACCCAGGACAAGAGCAGCCCGACACAGACGAGCAGGACGAGCACGTGTCTCTGAACAGCGCTCTGCCCGGACTGATCAGGTGGGCGGCTGGCGCGTGGAACATGGAGGTCCCTGAAGGCACCACGCCACAGTCCTCCTCACGCCTGGCGGGAAGATTTGCCGCCAAGTCGGGGAGCGAGGCGCAGAACATCTGGCCCTGCCTCCCTGAAATCAAAAACCTGATGCACGCACAGACCAGCGAGCCGCTGAAGAACAGAGCTCCGGTCCTGTCTTTCATCCCAGCTACGAAGGTCCAGGGGCTGACAGACCAGATCTTCCCCCCGGTGCCGCCGCTGGAGCCCAGCTTGTCCGGCGTGTTTGGAGTCAAACCAGCAAAACACGTGGGGACAGCTGTTACACCGCCGTCGGCGGCGGACCAGTTTTCCACCAAAATGCAGGACCGCATCCACAAATGCTCAGCGCAGGTGGGAGCGGCCGCAAATAACATTGCTTTTTTGGCGTACGCGGTCGGGCAGGAGCCGACGCACAAGTCAGCAGGAGCGGCTCTGGACACCATCACCAACATGTGCGAGCTCCTGGCCACCTGCTCAGCCAGGATCTCAGCGTGGGCCACGCTGCTGCAGCGACAGGTTTGGTTAAAACTGTCCAACTCCATCCCTGAGGATGTTAAGAAGATGCTGCTGCAGGGGCCGATTTCTGCTCAGGGCCTTTTCGGGGAACACTATAAGACTGTGTTCGAGCAGCTGCAGTCCTCCTCCGACGCCCTGGAACAGGTCCGTAAACACTCAGCCTCGCCCAGAGTGGACCCTCGTGCAACACCCGGGCCGGCGCGCCCACACGAGCAGAACAAGCAGTACCGCAACCAGCAGAGGTTCTCTGCGCCCTATCAAACTTTCGCCACGCCGCAGCCTCCAGGCACGTCAAAGTTTTACCCGTCCCCATACTCCCAGAAACCCGGGAGAGGCAGGGGAAGGGGCAGCTACCAACCTCCATGGGCCGGCCAGCACCAGAGCGGAAAGAAAGACCAGTGGAAGAAGTGACGGTGTGCGGGAGATGTTTTCCACAGTGTGTTGTTTCAAACAAATAAAGTTTTTACTCTGATGCATGCTCAATAATCCAGGTGGAAAAATCTAAAAAAGCTAAGTCTGGTCCTCTGGACATTCAAAAAATAAAACAAAACAAAGCAAAAAAAATGTAGAAACGTTTCGTCTTTCGTCCGAAAGACTTCCTCAGTCTGAGTTGCTGTGTTCAGCTCAGTCTTATAAATAGCACCCTCCCACAGTGTTGCACAACCAGTTGGCTGATGACAGCCTGAAACCAGCTGCTCACATGATCAAGGAGGGCCATCAGCCTAACAATGGATCATTAGCACCCTGATGGTTGTTTGCTATTCACAGAGGGCTGAGTGATACTAGCAATAACAGCATTGTAAGAGGGAGACAGTTGAACCCGGAGGCCTCCACCCCTGTTTAATGATGGACGGTTTCTTTTCACAAAGATGGCCTCCTTTACTCCTCTCTCAAACCATCGTTCCTCTCTATCAAGGATGTGAACATCTTCATCCTTGAAAGAGTGACCGCTGGCCTGGAGATGAGTGTAGACCGCAGAGTCCTGACCTGATGATGTTGATCTTCTGTGCTGGGCCATCCTTTTGGCCAGTGGCTGTTTAGTTTCCCCGATATAAGACTGATCACAGCCCTCCTGACACTGAACAGCATACACAATATTACTCTGTTTGTGCCGGGGGACTGGATCTTTGGGATGAACCAGTCTTTGCCGTAATGTATTTTGGGGTTTAAAAGCCACTGGGACGTTGTGTTTAGAGAATAAACGTCTCAATGTCTCTGAAACTCCCGCAACATACGGAATGACCACTGGTCTGGGTCTGGGTTCCTTCTTTTCACCTGATGGTTGGCTGGAGTCCTGTTTGGGTTTCTTCTCTGCTTTCAGGAAGGCCCAGTTAGGATATCCACATTTCCCTAGAGCCTGTTTTGTGTGTGATTTCTCCTTCTGTCTGGCTCCTAAGTTAGTGGGGACGCTGTCTGCTCTGTGGTACAGAGTTGCTGAACACAGCAACTCAGACTGAGGAAGTCTTTCGGACGAAAGACGAAACGTTTCTACATTTTTTTTGCTTTGTTTTGTTTTATTTTTTGAATGTCCAGAGGACCAGACTTAGCTTTTTTAAATAAAGTTTTTGTTTCTGAAAACAGTGTTCTTTGTTCAAACACGCTGGTTGCCTCTTCTCCGAGGCTCGTGAACGCATCTCCGAACTCAGGTGACAAAAATCAATCGATTGTTTTCTCACAAGATGTATCACAGAGCCGGTCTGTACGTGCGCTACGTGACCCGCCTGTGAGCCCTCCGCCGCCTCCCCACTCAACGGGGGGAGCGCGCTCACGTGACTGCTTCCAGGCTCAGAGCTCTGAACAGCACGAACGAGTCGGGCACACTTCTGCTTTCTCTAAAAAGGCTAATTTTCATGAGCCTGGTCTAGACACTTGTGTTCCAGCCAGGACTTTGTCGTCTCTCTCGCCATCCGAGCATGCTTCAGGTTCAGTTAATGACTCATTCAGCAAACGTCCCTTTCCAGCCGGGTCTATGTGTACTTCCTGTATATCTATGTGTACTTCCTGTATATCTATGTGTACTTCCTGTATATCAGTAATGAACTTCCTGTATATCAGTGTGAACTTCCTGTATATTTGTGTGTACTTCTTGTATATTTGTGTGTACTTCCTGTATATTTGTGTGTACTTCCTGTATAATTGTGTGTACTTTGTGTATATTTGTGTGTACTTCCTGTATATCTGTGTGTACTTCCTGTATATATGTGTGCAACTTCCTGTATATTTGTGTGTGCGTCCTGTATATCAGTGCTTCCTGTATATCAGTGTGTACTTCCTGTTTATTTGTGTGTACTTCCTGTATATCAGTGTGTACTTCCTGTATATCAGTGTGTACTTCCTGTTTATCAGTGCTTCCTGTATATCAGTGTGTACTTCCTGTATATCAGTGTGTATTTCCTGTATATCAGTGTGTACTTCCTGTTTATCAGTGTGTACTTCCTGTTTATCAGTGTGTACTTCCTGTTTATCAGTGCTCCCTGTATATCAGTGTGTACTTCCTGTATATCAGTGTGTACTTCCTGTATATCTATGTGTACTTCCTGTATATCAGTAATGAACTTCCTGTATATCAGTGTGAACTTCCTGTATATTTGTGTGTACTTCTTGTATATTTGTGTGTACTTCCTGTATATTTGTGTGTACTTCCTGTATATTTGTGTGCACTTCGTGTATATTTGTGTGTACTTCCTGTATATCTGTGTGTACTTCCCGTATATATGTGTGTAACTTCCTGTATATTTGTGTGTACGTCCTGTATATCAGTGCTTCCTGTATATCAGTGTGTACTTCCTGTATATTTGTGTGTACTTCCTGTATATCAGTGTGTACTTCCTGTATATAAGTGTGTACTTCCTGTTTATCAGTGCTTCCTGTATATCAGTGTGTACTTCCTGTATATCAGTGTGTACTTCCTGTTTATCAGTGTGTACTTCCTGTTTATCAGTGTGTACTTCCTGTTTATCAGTGCTCCCTGTATATCAGTGCTCCCTGTATATCAGTGTGTACTTCCTGTATATCTATGTGTACTTCCTGTATATCAGTAATGAACTTCCTGTATATCAGTGTGAACTTCCTGTATATTTGTGTGTACTTCCTGTATATTTGTGTGTACTTCCTGTATATTTGTGTGTACTTCGTGTATATTTGTGTGTACTTCCTGTATATCTGTGTGTACTTCCTGTATATATGTGTGTAACTT